>JAPXFY010004809.1:7500-16787 GCA_030674185.1 Monoplex corrugatus | reverse complement strand
TACATAATGCAAAACAAACAAAAAAAATATCAGAACAGTGTTCCTCACATTCAGGCCAATAATTTGTCTAGGTTTAGCAAACCAAAATCTTTTTCACACACCCACACCCACTCACACCACCCATATACACTCACGCGCGGGCGCGCGCTCGTGCGCACACACACACACACAAAAACATCAAAACTGTAATATGATGAAACATCTGGGCTAGACCACCCAAACCTTACATTTAGTGATAATAATATAATCTTCACATAACTGCCCCATAATACTCTGTTAACAAGGGACATCACTATGCCTTTTATTTATTTGTTTTTGGTTTGTTTTTTGTTTTTTTTGTTTTTTTGTTAACATGTATAGTAGACCCTTAAGTGTCTATATACCCTTTCAATATCCACTTCTAACATATTCTACAAATATACCATTATTTTCATATTATTATCTACTCTTAAATTATCGGCAAACAAAGCAAAATAAAGCAAATGAAAACAGCTCTTTACAAAACAGTCTATAATAAAGCGGCTTCTTTTGGAGTTAACGTGATATAGCCCACGTCAGTCAAAAGAAATTAAATTAATCCCAGTATGATATTGTCTAGCACTATTGTCGGGCTTGTAAGTGTTTATGTCTTATTTTTTGTGCTTCCGCAATGTATAGTGCCACTCATTTGATTATGACTTCGTCATCAGACGACAAAATAGATACAACATCTTGTCTTTTGGCCATGTCAGATTCAAAAACTTTGCATTTTCCACGTATTGTGTCAAAAATTTGGCATTGGAATAAAAAGTGTTTTTCATTATCGACATTGTTTCCACATAAGGAGCAAGGATATACTGTGGACGTCCCAGGTTGAAACCAATTTTTATTTGCATTGAAACCAAGTGTTCTTAATCTAAATCTTGCGTAATTAGTTCTTTGCCATTTATCCGTAACAACACTGAGATATTTTTCGGTTTGAAAAACATCTTTAAATGAAAAGAACCAACTATATTTTTCTTTGTTTTCCATATCTGAGTGCCAATTTTGTTTAAACGAACAAATAAGCCTGTCTTTAAATTCATTAATAAACTGACACTCATTTCCTTCTCCCTGGGACAACCACACGATTCCAAACCCAAGTTCTGATAAAGCCTTTTTTACCTGATAGGCCCAGTTCTGTTTTCCCATTTCCATTTGAGTAACCGTCATTTCATATGCCTGTTTACATAACCGAGATTTGGAAGCCTTAACAATTTCAACCAGTATTTAATACTCTTCACAAAGGTTCTAATGTATAAAGGATGTCTTCCAGTTTCTCCATATAAAACAGTGTTAGAAGAGTGAATTGGTACAGCCAAAAAACGTTTTATAGCATATGTATGCACTTTTTCCATATGTGGATTTACAGTAAGACCCCATACTTCAGCTGCATATGTAAGTAAAGGTTCTATCTGTGTATCAAACATTTTCCAATATAAATTACAATCAATAGAATTGAGCTTCCGTAAGGATTTTAGAATTTCAATAACACCTTTTTTCCCTTTATTACAAGATTCTTCCCATGCATAATTTAAACTTAATTTTGTCGAAAATATCATTCCTAAGTATTTATAAGAATTAACAACTTTAACCTCGTTAATTCCATAGAACCATTTTTCGTATTTTGATAAATGTCCACCCTTCCTGAAAATCATAATATTAGTTTTATCCATGTTAACTGTTAAAGCTAGTCGATCCGATTCTTCCTTTAAGACATTTAACCGGTTTTGTAAGCCTTTGACTGTACCAGAGAGAAGAATAACATCGTCTGCAAACAGCAATAGGAATATCTCAATAACCCCAGGGATGATTTGAATGCCATGCCTGCCTTTTCTTGACAGTTCCACTGCTAATTCATTAATGAAAAATGAAAACAATTGAGGACTCAATTGACACCCCTGTTTCACTCCTTTAGGGCATTCGAAATAATCTGAATATACACACTTCTCACGCACGCATGCAAGCACTGAGTTGTTAAACTCCTCTTAGGGCCATATATAATTTTCCATTCACACCACTTTTACGTAATACATTCCAAAGATTATTACGATTCACAGAATCGAATGCCTTCCTAAAATCCACAAATGCAACATAAAGTTTCTTATTTAAAAGTAAATGCTTCTGCACAAGGGAGTAAAGTGTGAACGACTATTTTCTCTTCTTTTTCTGCCCACTTTGTTAATCTCTTATTCAAAATATATGTATAAACTTTACTCACTATACTTGTTAGAGCGACTCTTTTATAATTATCTGGATTATTCACATCTCCTTTTTTATGAATTGGGATTATTATGGACTTTGTTGCGCCATTTCACTGTACGGAAAGAAATCAATTACAAGATTGCTGTTTACATAAATGGAAAGGAAATCAATTACATTAAGCAATTTCAAGCATGTTATAGAACAAGAGAGAGAGAGAGAGAGAGAGAGAGAGAGAGAAATATGCACAAGGACAAGGGCATTTTATTTTCCAAGGTTAAAAGAATTGTAGTTAAGAGAACAGAGAGAGATGGAGGGAGAAGAGAGAGAGAGAGAGAGAGAGAGAGAGAGAGAGAGAGAGAAGAGAGAGAGAAGAAATGACAAGGACAAGGGATTTATTTCAAGTTAAATTAGTAAGAGAGAAGAAGAGAAAGAAGAGAGAGAGAGAGAAGAGAGAGAAAGAGAGAGAGAGAGAGAGAGAAGAGAAGAGAGAGAAAAGAGAAGAGTAAAAATGAGAGAGAGCAAAGAGGAGAGAGAGAGGAGAAGAGAGAAGAGAGAGAGACAGAAGAGAGAGAGACAGAGAGAGGAGAGAGAGAGAGAAGAGAGAAAGAGAGAAGAGAGAGAAAGAGAGAGAGAGAGAGAGAGAGAGATGAAGACAAGAGATACTTTATTTTCCAACGTAAAATTTCTTAGTTAAGAGAGAGAGAGAGAGAGGAGAGAGAGAGAGAGAGAGAGAGAGAGAGAGAGAGAGAGAGAGAGAGAGAGAGGGAGAGAGAGAAAGATAATATATATAAGAGAGAGAGAGCCAGAGAGAGAGAGAGAGAGAGAGAGAAGAGAGAGAGAGAGAGAGAGAGAGAGAGAGAGAGGAGAGAGAGGAGAGAGAGAGAGATGACAGGGATATTTTTATTTTTCGACGTTAAAAATTGTTAGTTAAAAGCCAGAGAGAGAGAGATAGAAAATCATTGAAAACAGCTTACACTGCTAACAGTCGAAAGCTCCGAGGGCCGGACTCTGGCGTGGAGATCATCAGGAGAGAATGCGTCGCTGTTTCGGGCTCTTCCTCTCTACAGCTTCAATGACGCACCGAGCCCCCTCACCGATGTGAGGTCTCCCTGCCAGTTCGACTGTATGCCTTTGCCATCAACCGTCAGGACTCGCTCCAGGAGGTGTCCTCTCTCTTCAACCAGATCCAATGACTTGCTTTCTCTACAGTCTTCTGTAGAGCTTTTGTCATGGTTTTCACTTTCTTCGGACCAAGTCCAGCCACTTTCATCCACTTTCTGACGCTATTTGCGATGTAACCTCTGCAGCCGACTTCGACTGGGAAGTGCGTTGCTTTCCATCCCGCCTCCTCGCATTCATCGACAAGAGCCTCGTAGCGATTCTCCTTCCGCTCGTGTGCAGCCCTGATATTGTCTTCGTGGGGCACCGTCAGCTCCACAAGGTGCACCTCTCTCTCTTCCTTGCTCCATACCACCCTCAAGGTCTGCGGCTACCTCCCACAGACCACCACACTGGCCATCCGTGGCCTCTCTTGCCTTCTTTCCATCAGGAACCTTGCTTCCTTGCGGTACAAACACGATCTTGCCCAGTCCTTGTTTCTGCGGCTTAAGAGCGTATTTTCCCTCCTCCACCTGCTCCTTTGCCATCTTGGTAAACACCTTGAGCACTTCATTGTGTCTCCAAGTGTATTTATTCAGGGCCAGGTGGCAGTTTGAGAGGATATGCTTCATGGTTCCTAGTTTGCCGCACCTGCACTTGTCATCTTCCTGGACCTTCCATCTGACTAAGTTCACTGGTGAAGGCAGAACATCATAGGTGGACCGGAGAAGAAAGCTTAACCTCGATGTGTTCCACTCCCAGATCTCACTCCATCCAATCTTTCTTTCCACTACATGCTCCTCCCACCCGGTCACCTGCCCTTGTTGAGCACACTGGATGAGGTGAACTTTTCGCCTTTCAGCCTCATTCTTTCGCACCTGCCCTGCTGCAGCTGCTCTTCTGTCTCGTTGGGACATCTTCCTAAAAGGTCTGAAGTCGCCGTTGCCAAGTCCCAACCTGCCCGTCTGTGCTGGGCCTACAATGTCGCCATGTTCCAACGAAGAGATGATCTCGTCAGCTGCATCCTCTGCATTCCATTTTCTCGCTGTTCTGACTTCTGGTGGGTCGTCGCTGACTTTTTGATCCCTCGACTCCCTCAGCATCATCACAGTCCTGATCTTTCCTGCCTTGTAGATCTCCACGATGGATGCGAGGGGTAGCTGGAGCGCTCCCTTCTGCCTGAACAGGGCTGATGTGTTGGTTGTGCGAGGCAGCCCCAGCCACTTCCTGATGTAGGTGTTACATGTTTTCTCGATCATCTCAAACTCTCGACACGGCGACCTCGTACGTCATCAGCGGCCATGCCAGTCGAGGGTAGAGGGCAAACTGCAAACACCATATTCTTATACTTGCCTGGCAGTTTTGTTTGGTCAATCGCTTTCAGCCCATCTTTAGCCTGCTTCATGATTTCCACACCCCGACTCCTGTCCGACAGGGTTCCTACATACCACCGTCCCAAACTTTTCACAGGTTGCTCTTTTACTGTAGGCATCTGTTCCCCTGCGATTGTAAACTTCTGTTGCTTCTGCTTCCCTTTGTGAATAGTCAGGCTTCTAGATTTCTTGGCTTTAAACTTCATCCTGGACCAAGTGATCAGCTCATCCAGCCGAGTCAAAACACCCTGCATTGTGTCCGTATCTCTTGTCAGCAAGGTCACGTCATCCATGAAGGCTTTCTTTGGTGATCTCACCTTTGCTTTTTCCTCAGCGCAGTCTGCAGATCTCAGTAGCATCTCCATCACCATAATGAACCAGATGACAGATATAGTGCAGCTGGCTGCGATCCCAATCTCCAATCGGTGCCACTCAGTTATGAAGTCTTTGGTCGAGAATCGCATCTGGAAGTTACCGTAGTATTCTTTCATGATGCCTTGCACCTCGTGCGGGATGTAAAAGAAGTCCATTGCTTTCATCAGCAGTTCATGGGGAACGGATCCGTAGGCATTCGCCAGATCCAACCAAACCACACTTAAGCTTCCTTTGGTTTTCTTAGCCTCCTGGATTGCATCCCAGATCGTAAAAGAGTGTTCATGCATCCTGGGATCCCTGGTATCCCAGCTTTCTGCACGCTCTCATCCACATAGCCATTGCTTTGCAGATATGCCACAGTCCTCTTCGCAAGTATTCCCATGAAGATCTTGCACGCCACATTGATGATGGAGATGGGTCGGAACTGCCCTATAATCTCCGCGTTCTGTTCCTTTGGTAGGTACACTCCTTCCGCTCTGCACCAACCTTCAGTAAGCTCCTTGTCTTCCCACAAAGCTCTTAGCATCTCGAAAAGGGTGTGCCTCAACTCGTCGCTATACTTGAAAACTTTGTAGGACACGCCATCTCCTCCAGGTGCACTTTTGGCTCTTGCTTTTCTGACAAACTCGTCCACTTCTTTTTCTCTGATCGGACCAAGCTGGAAGCTCACGCCAGGGGCAGTCGGATGCTTCAGGCCTTTCATGTCTGGCAGCGGCTCATCCCTTTTTGGATCGCTGTACGTCTGCTTAACATGAGTGTCTAGCTCTTCTTTCGTACACTTCAACTTCCCGCTCCGTGCCTCCGTGAACAACTTCTTAGCTGCTCCATATGGATTCTTCATAAATTCCTCACATGCTCTTCTGCTCTCTTTTCTTCTGGTGCGTCTTCTTTCTTGCCTCTGGAGGTCTCTGCTCTTTTTTTTAAGGTCTTCAAACATGATTCTCAGGCCTTCTTGTTCTTCTGGTGGTGTATTTTTTCTCTGCTTCTGCAAGTCACGTTTCTGTTTTCTCAGTTGTGCTAGCACTCTCTGCCTTCTACTCAATCCCCCTTTATGCAAAGGTGTCTTCTTCTCTACCTCGCCGCTACCAAATTCTTCCATCGCCGACTCGTAGATAATGTTTGCAAACACGCCCAACATCTCTTTGGCTTCGCCTCCGCTGGAATTCTTCTTGGCTTCTTTCAGTTTCTTCCTGACTTTATCTTCCAGTACCTTGTACTTTGCCTTCTCATTGGCAGCGGGCCACAATATTCTCGGCTTCCTTGTCCCTGGTTCCTGGGTTTGCTGCTCTGCATCGCTCTGGGTCAGGATGGAAGGAGAGTGGACTGGAGCACTAATCGATCCACTGTGGTTTTCGTCCTGGGATGATTTGCTTCGTGTCTTACGATCTGTCGATCTGCACTGTCTTCTCTCCCTCCTACAGACCCTAGCCTGGTGCACCCTCAACCCTCGCCAGGTGCCGAACTTTCTGCAACACTGCTCGCAAGTGAAGCTGCTTTCTTGATGGTCTTGAGTCGCTGTCCTGTCCCTGCCTAGGTCGTTATCCGTTGAATCAATCCTTGTGGATCCATCTTCCGCCCCTCCCTCTCGGTGGATCCTGGAGCTGTCATCTTGATTCGTTGTCCTGTCCATGCCTGGGTCGTTATCCGTTGGGTCAATCCTTGTGGCTCCATTCTCTACTCCCCCCTCTCGGTGGATCCTGGGGCTGTCTTTCCTTGTGGTTGACGTAACTCTTGATTACAGTGGCATGGTAGTTAGCCCCTGCCACCGCCGGTCTTTCCCGACGTCCTCGGTCTTTCCCGATGTCCCACCGTCTCTCCGGGTTGTCGTCCTGTCTTTCCAGGATGCCAGTGGCGTAGACCAGCCACAGGTAGGTAAATCATTGAAAACAGCTTACACTGCTAACAGTCGAAAGCTCCGAGGGCCGGACTCTGGCATGGAGATCATCAGGAGAGAATGCGTCGCTGTTTCGGGCTCTTCCTCTCTACAGCTTCAATGACGCACCGAGCCCCCTCACCGATGTGAGGTCTCCCTGCCAGTTCGACTGTATGCCTTTGCCATCAACCGTCAGGACTCGCTCCAGGAGGTGTCCTCTCTCTTCAACCAGATCCAATGACTTGCTTTCTCTACAGTCTTCTGTAGAGCTTTTGTCATGGTTTTCACTTTCTTCGGACCAAGTCCAGCCACTTTCATCCACTTTCTGACGCTATTTGCGATGTAACCTCTGCAGCCGACTTCGACTGGGAAGTGCGTTGCTTTCCATCCCGCCTCCTCGCATTCATCGACAAGAGCCTCGTAGCGATTCTCCTTCCGCTCGTGTGCAGCCCTGATATTGTCTTCGTGGGGCACCGTCAGCTCCACAAGGTGCACCTCTCTCTCTTCCTTGCTCCATACCACCAGGTCTGGCTTCTTCGTTGTTGGGATGGGGAAGAATCTCTTGCAGCCCTCAAGATCAAGAGAGAGAGAGAGAGAGAGAGGGAGAGAGAGAGAGAGAGAGAGAGAGAGAGAAGAGAGAGAGAGAGAGAGAGGAGAGAGAGAGAGAGAGAGAGAGAGAGAGAGAGAGAGAGAGAGAGAGAGAGCACACTCTTGCAGTGCTGTGATACTGACAGTCACAGCCAACCACGTCACTTCGCATCCATCCCTCTAACTCTTAGTGCACGTGCAGCTTGCTGGCCTTGTTTTTCTTTTTTTTTTCTTTTTTGTGTTTTTTGGTTTCATCTGCTTGAGTGCTCTGTCACCTCGAGGGGCTCAGGCGTCATTTCTTCTCTCCCTAGAGCTACACACCAAAACTGTTCACCGGTCTCCATGTCTTTTCTCACTCTCAGGGCCACATCGCTGTTTATGCTGAGAGAGAGAGAGAGAGAGAGAGAGAGAGAGAGAAAGAGAGAGAGAGACAGACAGACAGAGACAGAGACAGAGACAGAGAGAGAGAGAGTATGCACAAGGACAAGGATACTTTATTTTCCAAAGTTAAACATTGTTAGTTAAAAGAGAGAGAGCGTGTCTTTGTGCGTGCATGTGTGTGTGTGTGTGTGTGTGGTGTGTGTGTGTGCGTGCATGTGTGTGTGTGTGTGTGTGTAATTGTGTGTGATTGTGTGTGTGTGTGTGTGTGTGTGTGTGTGTGTGTGTGTGTGTGTGTGTGTGTGTGTGTGTGTGTGTGTGTGTATTTGTGTGTATGTGTAACCCCAGGACCTGGTCAGTTCCTGGATTTATGTGCAAACTTAAAGTTTGTTCCATAATCATTCTGGGTCTTCTCCATCACATGGCACCAGTGGCGTCAGCGCATATGGAATTCATTCCGAGTACGGGGTCATTAGTCATGAGAATCTGAAACTGAAAATGTGTATGTGTGTGTGTGTGTGTGTGTGTGTGCGTGCGCGCGCGCGCGCGTGAGACAGAGAGAGAGAGAGAGAGAGGGAGAGAGGGGGACACAATCTATTCAGATTAGGTCACAGCCTCTCTTGAAGGGGAACAGAATGCAACATTGAATATGTGATTCAAAATAGTAAATTGTTAGGAACACAAGGGTGAAATGCGTTCTTACCAACAAATGCCTATCAATCAACATCAGGAAGAGAGTTCTTGAATGTTATAAGGAGTCGATACTGTTAAACGATTGTGAGGCGTGAACAGTCAACACGCAAAGCCAGAACAAGACTGAGGCAGCCAAAATGTGGTTTCTAAGAAGAATGTTGAGAGATCCATGGACAGCAAAGAAAACAAACGAGACAGTCTTGATGGAGGCAGACACAAGAAGATCATTGATAAAGAAGATTGGAAAAACAAGCAATAGGCCCCTCTTTATAGGACATTTTATGAGGAAAGGGAAATTAGAGCACCTGGTCACAATAGGAAAGCTGGAGGGAAAGAGAACAACAAGTAGACACAGGGAGAAAATATTGGCCAGACTTGCAGGGTAGCTGAGGACAGAGATGGTGGGAGATGTACTTGCAGCGACAGGGGATAGATTCGCGTGGAGGGCCATGATCGCCGATGCCATGTGACAGGGCACGTGATGATGATGAAAGAGCATTACATCAATACCTCATACATAAATATACATACAGAGAAGTAAGTCTATCAATTCATTCTTCAATTGAGCACACTAGCTCTTATTTTCAAACAGACATATACATAGATTTTTTTTAGAATTCTTTCATTCTGGTTTGCTGTAAGTACGTTTACAGGAAAAAGAAATGGACTATCTCAATACTTACGAG
>JAPXFY010004808.1:0-16787 GCA_030674185.1 Monoplex corrugatus | reverse complement strand
TGAATCCGGATGCCCTTTCTGTTGTCTATTTTTTTTCAACAGCAGAAGGGCATCCAGGAGTCATGACCTGGATGTGGCCCGGCCCCCCGAGAGTAAATCATTGTCCCCAAACTTTTGCCAATATGCGTTACAACTGCGGCTATAAAAGTGCGCTGTTGACATAGTTTTGATAAATCTTTTGGTGACAGTGAATCGTAGGTGCAGTGTTTATTGAGCCTTGTGAGTAGAATGTTTATTGAGCTATGTGAGTAGAATATTTACTGAGCTTTACGGGTGAGTGTTTATTGAGGTTTACAGGTAGAATGTTTACTGAGTTTTCAAAATTTTTGTGAATTTTTTTTATAATACAATGTTTGTTGAGTTTTGTATAGTACACAGTTTGCTGAACTTTGTATAGTACACTGTTTGCTGATCTTTGTATAGTACACTGTTTGCTGAACTTTGTATAGTACACAGTTTGCTGAACTTGTATAGTACACTGTTTGCTGATCTTTGTATAGTACACTGTTTGCTGAACTTTGTATAGTACACTGTTTTGCTGAACTTTGTATAGTACACTGTTTGCTGAACTTTGTATAGTACAACTGTTTGCTGATCTTTGTATAGTACACTGTTTGCTGATCTTTGTATAGTACACTGTTTGCTGAACTTTGTATAGTACACTGTTTGCTGAACTTTGTATAGTACACTGTTTGCTGAGCTTTGTATAGTACACTGTTTGCTGAGCTTTGTACAGTACACTGTTTGCTGATCTTTGTATAGTACACTGTTTGCTGAGCTTTGTATAGTACACTGTTTGCTGAGCTTTGTATAGTACACTGTTTGCTGATCTTTGTATAGTACACTGTTTGCTGAACTTTGTGTAGTACACTGTTTGCTGAACTTTGTGTAGTACACTGTTTGCTGAACTTTGTATAGTACACTGTTTGCTGATCTTTGTATAATACACTGTTTGCTGAACTTTGTATAGTACAATGTTTGATGAACTTTGTATAGTACACTGTTTGCTGAACTTTGTATAATACACTGTTTGCTGAACTTTGTGTAGTACACTGTTTGCTGAGCTTTGTATAGTACACTGTTTGCTGAACTTTGTATAATACACTGTTTGCTGAACTTTGTATAGTACAATGTTTGCTGAATTTTGTATAGTACAATGTTTGATGAACTTTGTATAATACACTGTTTGCTGAACTTTGTATAATACACTGTTTGCTGAACTTTGTATAGTACACTGTTTGCTGAACTTTGTATAGTACAATGTTTGATGAACTTTGTATAGTACAATGTGTATAGTACAATGTTTGCTGAGCTTTGTATAGTACACTGTTTGCTGAACTTTGTATAGTATACAGTTTGCTGAGCTGTGTATAGTACAATGTTTGCTGAGCTTTGTATAGTACAATGTGTATAGTACAATGTTTGCTGAGCTTTGTATAGTACAATGTTTGCTGAACTTTGTATAGTACATTGTTTGCTGAACTTTGTATAGTACAAATGTTTGTTGAACTTTGTATAGTACAATGTGTATAGTACAATGTTTGCTGAGCTTTGTATAGTACAATGTTTGCTGAACTTTGTATAGTACAATGCTGAACTTTGTATAGTACAATGTTTGCTCATCTTTGTATAGTACAATGTTTGCTGAACTTTGTGTAGTACACTGTTTGCTAAACTTTGAATAGTACAATGTTTGCTGAACTTTGTATAGTACAATGTTTGCTGAACTTTGTGTAGTACACTGTTTGCTAAACTTTGAATAGTACAATGTTTGCTGAACTTTGTATAGTACAATGTGTATAGTACAATGTTTGCAATTGCTGAACTTTGTATAGTACAATGTGTATAATACACTGTTTGCTGAACTTTGTATAGTACAATGTTTGCTGATCTTTGTATAGTACAATGTTTGCTGAACTTTGTGTAGTACACTGTTTGCTAAACTTTGAATAGTACAATGTTTGCTGAACTTTGTATAGTACAATGTTTGTTGAACTTTGTATAGTACAATGTTTGTTGAACTTTGTATAGTACAATGTTTGCTGAACTTTGTATAGTACACTGTTTGTTGAACTTTGTATAGTACAATGTTTGTTGAACTTTGTATAGTACAATGTGTATAGTACAATGTTTGATGAACTTTGTATAGTACAATGTGTATAGTACAATGTTTGATGAACTTTGTATAGTACAATGTGTATAGTACAATGTTTGATGAACTTTGTATAGTACAATGTGTATAGTACAATATTTGCTAAACTTTGGAAGGTGGGTATATTTTGAGTTTTCTAAAGTAGACTGTTCTGTAAGCATTGTAAAGCAGATTTTTTTTACTGAACACTATAAAGAGAATATTCATTGAGCATTGTAAAGTAGTATGTTTACTGAGTAAAGTGGAATGTTTGAATGTTCGCTGAGCATTGTGATGTACATGTGAAGAATGTTTACTCATTTACTGAGCTTTTTTTTAACTGAACATTATAAAGGAGAATGTTTAGATGTAAAGTAGAATGTTTGACTTATGTAAAGTAGGTGTCTGAATTTGATTAAAATTTTCTTTATGACTTTTGCTTAATTTTTATTTTGCATAGTATCCATCCATTTACGTGAAGTCCATGTATACTTGTGTGAAATCCTACGTTTACAAAATAAATATAGAATTTAGATCAGTTACACAATATTTTGTTTAAATCCTGCATAATTCTCAGCAGTCCTGCATAATAGGCTTATACGTACATTTGCACAAAATATTTACACATTTGTATGAATCGTACTCGTTTTTGATGTTAAGCGATTAAAATAGATCTCGTAATGTAATTTTTTTTTTTTTTTTACAATTCTGCATGCATCATATTAGGAGAGAAAGAGAAAGAGAATGGAAGTGTGTGTGTGTGTGTGTGTGTGTGTGTGTGTGTGTATGTGTGTGTGTGTGTGTGTGGTGTGTGTGTGTGTGTGTGTGTGTGTGTGAGAGAGAGAGAGAGAGAGAGAGAGTGTGGTGTGTGTGTGTGTGTGTGTGTGTGTGTGTGTGTTGTTGTCAATCCAACAACATAAGTAACATGACAATTAACGGTTGTCTTTGTCGACGACGACGACGACGACGATGATGATGATGTGATGATGATGATGATGTTGATGATGTTGATGACGACGACAATTATGATGATGGTGGTGATGGTGATGATGATAATGACGACGACGACGACGACGATGATGATGATGATGATGATGATGATATGTCTGAGTGTGTGTGGGACTGTATTCGTGTTATCCCCTTCATTGTCTGTTTTGTTGTAGTTGTTGTTGTTGGTGGTGGTGGTGTTGTTGTTGTTGTTTCTTTCTTTCTTTCTTTGTTTCTTTGTCTCTTTATGGTCTCACAATGGGCTATGCCAGATTCGTACAAAGATGAGCTGACACTGATGTACTTTTCATTATCCGTGTGTATGAATGATGTCAAAGAAATGGAGTATGTAAAAGTGTTTGCAACTTGTATCGATGCACCCATATTCATGGTATTAACCGTTTGACTACCTCAACCTATCCATCGCGCTTCCTGCGATAAGCATCCACGATGTCAAAGCAAAAACTTAACCCTTTGACTCCCTCACCCTATCCACCAGCTTCTTGCAGAAGCTGGTGGATAGGGTGAGGGAGTCAAAGGGTTAAGTTTTTGCGTCTGGTGGATAGGGTGAGGGAGTCAAAGGGTTACGTTTTTTTTTTGCATTTTATGGATAGGGTGAGAGAGTCGAGTTTTTTGTTTTTTTTTGGAATCTGCTGCACATAATTTTTGTTTGTTTGTTTGTTTGTTTGTTTGTTTGTTTTGCTCACTTGAACGTATCATTTGACTAAAAACTAACAATTGACCAGCAATGCAAGTTATATTCTTTTTTTGTCAAAGTTTATTTGTGCACACAGCATTGATGTCTCTGCCATTTGCATTTAAGTTTATTGTTGTTGTTGTTGTTGTTTTTAACAATAAGTGTATAATATTGTTCATGTGCTTGTGCAATGACGTGTTTATATTTGAAGCAACGGAAATTGTTTGTAGCGGAGGGATGGGAGTGCTCTGTATGCGTGTATGTCTGTGAGTGAGAGAGAGAGAGAGAAAACTGAAACTGAAACTGAAAATGGTTTATTGCCATTGACATTTTTGTCCTTGTGGCAAGGAGCATAAAACAAAGTCATTAAATTTTACGGCGACGTTTTGGGCGAAACAAAGATTTATAAATATGGCCATAGCTGACATTACATCCTTTGAATTTTTTCCTAATGATGAAGAAAAAAAATTGAAGGAAAAAAGTTGAACAAAAAGTAAACAAAAAGTTGAAGAAACAGTTGACCACCCGACGTAATTAGTCATATAAGTAAGAGGAAGACCCAAATCCGGCAAATAAACATAAGAACAGTATAAAGTGATATCTTCACTGGAGATAAACTTACATTAATTTAAAAAGTTGAACAAAAAGTTGAAGAAACAGTTGACCACCCGACATAATTAGTCATATAAGTAAGAGGAAGACCCAAATCCGGCAAACAAACAAAATAAGAGAGAGAGAGAGAGAGAGACAGACAGACAGACAGACAGACAGAGAGAGAGAGAGAGAGAGAGAGAGAGAGAATAGATTTAGAATAGATTTTAACTTACTTGCTTTGTACAAATAAAGTGACAGATTTATTTCTGGTCTTTCGTGTTTAGAAACCATAAGTAAACTGAAAGGAAACTGGTTTAGAAATGTATCAAACTTTAACGGTACGCCTCGCACTCTTTTAACCCTTTAACTCCAGCACTCTATCCACCAACTGCAAAATCTTAATCCTTTGATTCCCTCCCCTTATCCGCCAGCTTCCTGCAGGATGCCTATGGATAGGATGAGGGAATCAAAGGGTTTAAGTTTTTTATTTTGTTAGAATGGTTGTCAATGCAAGATGTTGGTGGTAAGGGTGCGAAGTCAAAGGGTTAACTGCGAAGTACAGGGCAGCCATGAACCAAATGCGATTCATCTTCAGAAAGAAAATTAAAACTTGAACACGTTTTATTACTCATGAATAGTATCAATAAGAATTCCCAATGGACCTGTCTTACAGATAGTAGTAATAGTATCAATAAGAATTCCCAATGGACCTGTCTTACAGATAGTAGTAATAGTATCAATAAGTCCCAATGGACCTGTCTTACAGATAGTAGTAATAGTATCAATAAGTCCCAATGGACCTGTCTTACAGATAGTAGTAATAGTATCAATAAGAATCCCAATGGACCTGTCGTACAGATAGTAGTAATAGTATCAATAAGTCCCAATGGACCTGTCTTACAGATGTAGTAATAGTATCAATAAGTCCCAATGGACCTGTCTTACAGATAGTAGTAATAGTATCAATAAAAGTCCCAATGGACCTGTCTTACAGATAGTAGTAATAGTATCAATAAGAATTCCCAATGGACCTGTCTTACAGATAGTAGTAATAGTATCAATAAGAATTCCCAATGGACCTGTCTTACAGATAGTAGTAATAGTATCTATAAGTCCCAATGGACCTGTCGTACAGATAGTAGTAATAGTATCAATAAGTCCCAATGGACCTGTCTTACAGATAGTAGTAATAGTATCTATATGTCCCAATGGACCTGTCGTACAGATATTAGTAATAGTATCAATAAGTCCCAATGGACCTGTCTTACAGATAGTAGTAATAGTATCAATAAGAATTCCCAATGGACCTGTCTTACAGATGTAGTAATAGTATCAATAAGAATTCCCAATGGACCTGCTTACAGATAGTAGTAATAGTATCAATAAGTCCCAATGGACCTGTCTTACAGATAGTAGTAATAGTATCTATAAGTCCCAATGGACCTGTCTACAGATAGTATTAATAGTATCAATAGTCCCAATGGACCTGTCTTACAGATAGTAGTAATAGTATCTATAAGTCCCAATGGACCTGTCTTACAGTATAGTATTAATAGTATCAATAAGTCCCAATGGACCTGTCTTACAGATAGTAGTAATAGTATCTATAAGTCCCAATGGACCTGTCTTACAGATATTAGTAATAGTATCTATAAGTCCCAATGGACCTGTCTTAACAGATAGTAGTAATAGTATCAATAAGTCCCAATGGACCTGTCTTACAGATAGTAGAATAGTATCTATAAGTCCCAATGGACCTGTCTAACAGATAGTAGTAATAGTATCAATAAGAATTCCCAATGGACCTGTCGTACAGATAGTAGTAATAGTATCAATAAGTCCCAATGGACCTGTCTTACAGATAGTAGTAATAGTATCAATAAGAATTCCCAATGGACCTGTCGTACAGATAGTAGTAATAGTATCTATAAGTCCCAATGGACCTGTCTTACAGATAGTAGTAATAGTATCTATAAGTCCCAATGGACCTGTCTTACAGATAGTAGTAATAGTATCTATAAGTCCCAATGGACCTGTCTAACAGATAGTAGTAATAGTATCAATAAGTCCCAATGGACCTGTCTAACAGATAGTAGTAATAGTATCAATAAAAAGTCCCAAAGGACCTGTCGTACAGATAGTAGTAATAGTATCAATAAGAATTCCCAATGGACCTGTCTTACAGATAGTAGTAATAGTATCAATAAGTCCCAATGGACCTGTCTTACAGATAGTAGTAATAGTATCAATAAGAATTCCCAATGGACCTGTCGTACAGATAGTAGTAATAGTATCAATAAGAATTCCCAATGGACCTTTTCTTACAGATAGTAGTAATAGTATCTATAAGTCCCAGTGGACCTGTCGTACAGACAGTCCCTACTACACGACACACATAATATCAGCATGAAAACATAAAAGTTAAACATATCAATTGAAAATGAACAAATGAAAAATACAAATAAATTTGTTGAAAAAAAATGAAAATACAAACAAAAGAAAAGAAAGGGGAAAATAAGAACCAGAAAAAAACACGAAAAAGAATAAAAAACGCGTATTTAATACAACCAACAAGACAAAGGGGAAAATGACAAGCATACAAAGGAAAGAAAAAAGAAAAAACGAAGCAATAAAAACAAAAGAAACAAACAGAAGAAGAGGGGTGGGGGAGGGGAAGAAGTGTTAGTTAAAGACAAAATGGTCACCAGTATAAAATGACTGGCATATATTTATGCTCAGAAACAGGACTGTGTATCAGATTACAAATAAAATCGAAGTGTATGTCTGTGCATACGAGGCCAAAAATGTGAAAAACGGTGAATTCATAAAGTAGGAATCGTCGACTGGTTTGACAGGATGAGAGAGATGTGTAAAAAAAAGAGAGATGAGATAGCAATGAGAGAGAAGGGGGAGGAGGAGAGAGGGGGGGGAGAGAAGTAGAGAGAAGAGAGAGAGAGAGAAGGGAGAGAGGACAGATAGCAATGAGAGAGAAGGGGGAGGAGGAGAGAGGGGGGAGAGAGAAGTAGAGAGAAGGGGAGAGAGGACAGATAGCAATGAGAGAGAAGGGGGAGGAGGAGAGAGGGGGGGAGAGGAAGTAGAGAGAAGAGAGAGAGAGAAGGGGAGAGAGGACAGATAGCAATGAGAGAGAAGAGGGAGGAGGAGAGAGGGGGGAGAGAGAAGTAGAGAGAAGAGAGAGAGAGAAGGGGAAGAGAGGACAGATAGCAATGAGAGAGAAGAGGGAGGAGGGAGAGAGGGGGAGAGAGAAGTAGAAGAAGAGAGAGAGAGAAGGGGGAGAGAGGGGTGAGAGAGAAAGGGGGAGAGAGAGACGAGAGAGGGAGACTGAAAGAAAGGAGAGAGAGAGGGAGACAGACAGACAGAAAGACAGAGACAGACAGACAGACAGACGAGACAGAGAGTTAGACAGACAGAGAGAATTTTAATACAAAAAGAGAAATAGGATGAGACAAGGAGAGAAAGAGAGAGAGAGAGTGAAAGAAAAGAGAGAGGGAGACAGAAAGACAGAAACAGACAGACAGACAGAGACAGAGAGTTAGACAGACAGAGAATTTAAATGCAGAAAGAGAACAGCTTCAAACAGGATGAAAAGCACCATTGAGTAGTAACAAAGCTCACTACAGGTTTTCATTAGTACCGTCCTGTGTAGAACTACAAGAGAGGGTTCAATTCGAGTAATTACTTAACCTGTGAAGGTTTCGTTTTAAAGCTGTTCAGTGATGTTGCCTAATTTGATGTTGGTGGCAGTGTAATCCACAGAGAGTACCAAACCAGAAGACACTTGAGAGAGAGAGAGGCTAGGAGATAAGAGACGGAACAGAGAGACAGAGAGAGACAGAGAGAGTGTGTAGAGAGAGAGAGATTTTCGAACCAGGAGACGAAAGAGAGAGACAGACAGAGACAGACCCGACAGACAGACAGAGACAGATGTACCGAACCAGGAGACACTTGAGAGAGAGAGCAACAAGAGACAGACAGACAGAGATAGACAGACAGAGACAGGCAAGCAGATAGACACAGAGAGAGAGGAGTGTACCGAACCAGGTGACACTTGACAGAGAGAGAGACAGAGACAGGCAGACAGGCAGAGAGAGAGGGATTACCAAACCAGGAGACACCTGAGAGAGACACAGAGAGAGACAGCGAGAGAGAGAGAGAGAGAGGAAAGAGAGAGAGAAAGAGACAGATAGACAGGCAGATAGGCAGAGAGAGAGAGAGAGAGAGAGATTACCAAACCAGGAGACACCTGAGAGAGAGAGAGAGACAGACAGACAGAGAGACAGACAGACGGACAGACAGAGGTAGAGGCAGACAGACAAACAGACAGACAGAGAGAGCACAATTGCGAAATAGATCAATAGTATTAATGAAAGTTTCACTACTCTGGATTGCATTATCAATTAGAAGGCAGTTTTCCGTGTCGTTGTTGTTCTCTTTTGTTGCCCATCAACTTGATTGAGTTCTTTATTATCATTTACATCTTCTGGTCCTCTGGCCTCCCCACCCTGCCTTCTTCCCTTCCCCCTTCTTCTGTCTCTCGTTTGTCTGTCTCTGTCTATCTCTCCTTCTCTCTTTCTTTCTTTCTCACTTTTCTCTCTATCCTCTCTCTTCTTTTCCCTTCTTTCTCCCCCTCTCTTTTCTTTTTTCTTTTTTCTTCTCTCTGTCTCTTCTCTCGTTCTTCACTCTCCTCCCCCCTCTTTCTCTCTCTCTCTCCCTCTGTCTCTCTCTTCTTTCTCTACTATCTTGTCTTTCCCTTTCTCTCTCTCTCTCTTCTTTTCTTTTGTTTTCCTTTTCCCCCCTTTCTCTCTCCCCTCCTTTTCTCTCTCTTTCTTTCTCTATCTTTCTCTGTCTTTCCCTTTCTTCTCTCTCTCTCTTTCTTTATCGTTCTCGGGTCTGATTCTTCTCTCTCTCTCTTCTCTCTCTCCTCTCTTTCTCTCGTTCTCTCTCTCCTCTTTTTAGTCTGTCTGTCTTTCTCTCTCTCTCTTTCTTTTTCCCTTCTCACTCTCCCTCTCCTTTCGCTGTGCGTTTTAATCTAGATAAAAGTTAACATTATTTCAGGATGTTTAGACATGCGTGTATTTTGTTGTTGTTGTTGTTGTTGTTGTTGTTTGCCCTGTTGTTTTTCTTACAAGGTGTTTTTAAATTTTAGTTTTGGCCAAGGGCCGATGTATGTGCTTATCTTTATGTTCGTAGATAAGGAATGTATCTTATTCCCCTTTAACTTATCTTTTTCTTATTTACTTAACTAGATTAAGTATTTGTTTTTTATTTTTTTTTTTTTGGGTGTTTTTAATCTATTGCAATTGTTGTTGTCTTCTATCTGTATTTGTTAAAATCTTACATTTTCCAACGCCATTAGTTTTTAGACCAAAAATGTTAATAAAAAAAAACCCAGCAGACAAATGATGAGTCTTGTTTAAAAAAAATATGAAATGATATTCCTCCTGGAATTTTTATAAATCAATTTTTCACTTTTTTATTTGTTGAGATTCCGTGATAGAAACCAGGATCCGTTGTTGGACCGTTGTAGTGTGTGGGTGTTGTGTGTGTGTGTGTGTGTTTTGGGGGTTTTGTGTTTTTTTGTGCGTGTTTTGTGGGGTGGTTGGTGGGGTGTGTGTGTGCGTGTGTGGGTGTTTGTGTGTGTGTGTGTTGGTTTGTGTGGGTGTTTGTGTGTGTGTGTTTGTGGGTTTGTATTTATTGGGGTTTGTGTGTGTGGGTTTGTGGGGGGGGATGGGTGGGTGTAGGGTGGGTGAGTGTGTGTGTTTGTTTTGTGTGTGTGTTTTGTGTTGTGTGTGGGTGTGTGTGTGTGTGTTTATGGTGTGTGAAGATTGTTTTAGTAAATGTTTTTGCATATATATACAAAACCCAATATATGCATGTATATCGTAGGATGTATGTATATCTATAATGGTTAGACAGCAGATAGATAAAGACAGGTAGGTAGATAGATAAATAGACGACAGCAGGCCCGATGATAAATAGACAAATAGATAGATAGACGACAGAAACGATAGATAGATAAAGATAAAAATAGATGTTAGATAGTAAAGGTCTAGGATGTGATACGTAGGTACTAGGTTACATGGTAGGGTAGGTAATAGGTAGGTAGGACTAGGTAGGTAGGTACATAGGTAGGTATAGAAGAAATGTTGTACGCGTTTCTTATTTTCTCTCTTTTTTTTTCCCCCCCTTTTTTCTTTATACCTTTTCTCTCCTTTCCCTTTTTTTTTTTTGTCTTCCCTCTTTTTTTTGTGTCGGGGTGTGGTCCCCCTTTTCTCTTTCAATTTCTCTTTTCTTTTTCTCTCTTTTTCTTTTCTCTCCTCTTTCCCCCCTTTTCTCTCTTTTTAAGCTCCTCTCTTTTTTCCCCTTTTTTTTCTCTCCTTTTCCTCCTCCCCCCTCCTTCTCTCTCTTTTTTCTCCAAAAATTTTTTTAGTATTTTTTTTTTTTTAAAAATTGGTTTTGGTTGTGTGTGTTTTTGGGGGTGTGAAATTTGGTGTATTGTGTGTTTTTGTGGGGTTTTATTTTGTTGGGTTTTTTTGGGGTTTTGTTGTGTGTGTATTTGGGGTGGTGTGTATTTGTGTGTGTATTTGTGTTTTTTAAGTGTTGAAATTTGTGTGTGTGTGTGTGTTTTTTGTGGGTATTTGTGTGGTATTTGTGTTTATTTTTTTGTGTGTATTTTTTGTGTGTTTTTGGGGGTTTTTGGGTGTATTTGTTGTATTTGGTTTTGTATTTGTGTGTGTGTTTTGTGTGTGTATTTGGGGGTGATTTTGGGGGTGTTTTGAAAAATTTTGGGGGGTGGGGTATTTTTTTTGGGTGTATTTGTGGTGTTTTTTTTTGTGTGTGTTTGTGTGTGTGTGTATTTGTGTGTTTTATTTTTTGGGGGGTTTTTTGTTTTGTGAGTATTTGTGTGTGGATTTTTTGTGGTGTTTGGTGTGTGTTTTGTGTGTGTATTTGTTGTGTTTTTGGTGTGTTTTTGGGTTTTTTTGGGGGTGTGTGTGAAATTTGTTTTTGTATTTGTGTGTTTTGTTTTTTGTGTGTTTTTTGGGGTGTTTTGTGTGTTTTGTGTGTATTTTGTGTGTATTTGTTGTGTGTTTTTTTTGTGTGTATTTTGTGTGAAATTTGGGGGTGTTTTTGTGTGTTGGTGTGTTTTGGTGTGTATTTGTGTTGAAATTTGTTTGTTGTTTTTTTGTGTGTGTGTGTTTTTTGTTTTGTATTTTGTGTGTTTTTGTGTGGTGTGTATTTTGTGTGGTGTTTTGTGTGTGTTGTGTATTTGTGGGATTTGTGGTATTTGTGTGTTATTTGTGTGTGTGTTTGGTGTGTTTTTATTTTGTTGTTGTGTGGGGGTTTTTTATTTGTGTGTGTTTTTGGGGTTTTTTGGTGTTTTTGTTGTGTGTGTTGGGTGTGTGGTTTTGTGTGTTGTTTTTGTGTGTGTGTGTATTTGTTTTTTCCCGCCTTGGTGTTATTGTTGCTTTTAAAAAGTTGAGCATTGCCTTTGGGGGGAGGGGAAAATAACAAACAAAAGTGAAAAATAACTACTTTCCTGCGTATTGTTTTTTGTTTGATTTGTGTGGTGTGTATGAAAAACGATGTATAAATGTATTTCAATGTTATATACAAATATAAAATATATTGTAGAAAGTATGAAAATAAACAAGCAAAGTAGTGCTAATACGTTGTGTGTGTTGGGTGTGTGGGTGCTTGTGTGTTGTGGTGTTGTGTTTTGTGGGTTTTTTCCCCCCCTTTTTTTTCCCTGTTTTTGTGTGTGGTGTGTGTGTTGTGTTGTGGTGGGGGTGTGTGTGGGGTTGTGGTGTGTGTGGTTGGGGGGTGTGTGCATAAAAAACCTGGGTGTCTAGTTATTTATTCTAAAAGGGGATGTGGGGTTTTTTCTTTTTTCTTTTCTTTCCTTTTTTTATTTATTTTTTTTTTTTTTATCGATTGTTAGGGGATGTTTTGGATTTGTGGGGCCCAGGGTGGGGGTGCGGTGTGTGTGGGTGTGTGTGCGGGGTGTTGCGGTTTTGGGGGGTGTGTGGGGTGGTGTGGGTTGTGTGTGTTTTTTGCTTGGGTTTTTGTGGGGGTGTGTGTTTGTGTGTGTTGTGTTGTGGGGTTTGTTGGTGTGTGGGGGGTGTGACCCTTGTGTGTGCGTTGTTACGGTTGTGGAAAGTGGGTGTGTTTTAAAACGTGTGTGTGTGCTGTGTGTGTGTTTTTGTGTGTGTTACCCGTGGTAGTGTGGGGTTTTGGGGTGTGTGTGTTAATGTGTGTGTGTGTGGTGTGTTGACGTGTACGTTTGGGGTATGTAGTGGTATGTATTTGGGGGTTTTTTCCCCTTTCTGTCCCCCCGTCTGTGAGGACCCAAAAAAGATAAGAGATAGCATATATGTATTTGGGGTCCTTATGTCAGGTTCTGTGCGCAGTGCAAACGGCGCTCGCCGCACGCTCGTGCCTTCGAATTAGGCGTCATCATAATGGACACAGTTTATGGGGGAAAAGAAAAAAATTTTAAGTGCTGTTTTTTTTTTTTTGCGGCCCCTTCAGTTCATCAAATTGGGCAAGACGGGTTTTGGGGGGGACAAAATTTATTGATGGACTGGGGGGTTGGGGTTGGGTTTGGGTTTGGGGTTGGTTGGTTTTTTTTTTCCTGGATTGGTTAATGGAGAATTGATTTTAGATTGGTTGGTTGTTGATTGTTCTTTTTTGTTTTTTTTTTTGTTTTGTTTTCCACATTGGTTAGGCTAATTGTTATTTATTTTTTTTCCCCCAATAAAAGGGGGTTTTTGCATAACGGTTTTTTGACGAAGTGATCAAATTTATTGATTGTTTGTGCATTACTTTTGAGTGATTTTTGTTGTTTCAATCCGAACAAAGAACGGTAAATGGAGATTTTTTTTGTTCGCTGGCCGCTCGTTTATTCGGTGTTATTTATTTTGCCCGCGATTTCCTTTTTAAATTTGAAACCTTACATCGTTGTTGTTTGACTGGTTGATTTTATTTTTTGGATTTTGTTGCGATCTGTTTGAAATACTCAAAATAAAATTCTCAGAAAAACGGTTTTTGTGTGTGGGAGGGTGGATGGCGGGATGTTGTTGTGTGTTTGGGGTGGTGGGTTTGGGGGTTGTTTGGGTTTGGTTGGTTTGTCTTTTTTGTTAGGGGGGGGGTTTTTTTGGGTTTTTGTCGTTGTTTAGTGTGTTTTGTTGTGTGTTTTGTGGTGTGGGGTTTGTGTTTGTGTTTGGGGTTGGGGGGGTGTTTTGTGGGTTTTTTTTGTTTTGTTGTTTTTAAAATTTTTCTCTTTATCTCTTTCTTCCCCTTTTTCCTATCTCCCTCTTTCCCAATTTTTTTATTTTTCTTTTTATTCATTTTTTTTTTTTTTTTCCCACCTTTTTTTCACTTTCTTTTCCCCTTCCTCTTATTTTTCCTATTTAAAACCTTTTTTTTACCCCTCTTTTTTCCCTATTTCCCTCTTATTTTTTTTTTTCTTTTTCTTTATTTTTCCTTTTTTTCTCCATCTTCCTTTTTTGTTTCCCTTTTTTTCTTTTTGCTTCTTCTTTTCTTCTTTATTTTTCCTCTTCCCCTTTTTTTATCTTTATTTTTTTTTTATCTCCCTCTTCCCCTTTTTGTTTTCCCCTTCTCTTTTTTACTCTTTATTTTCTTTTATTCTCCCCTTTTCCTCTTCTTTGTCTTTCCCTCTTCCCCTTTTTTTTATCTTTCCCCTCTTCTCTTTATCTTTTCCCCTCTTTTTCTTTGTCTTTCCCCTTTCCCCTTTTTTTTATTTCCCATTTCCCCTTTTTTTATCTTTTATCTTCCCCTTTTTTATTTCTCCCTCTTCCTCTTTTTTTTTCTACTCTTCTTCTTTTTTTCTTCTTCATGTTCCCCCCTTTTTTTCTTCTTCTCCCTCTTCCCCCCTTTATCTTCTCCATCTTCCCCTTTCATTTTTTCCCATCTTTTTTTTTTATTTTCCATTTTCCCCCTTTTTTATTTTCCACTTCCCTTTTTTTTATCTTCCCATTTCCCCTTTTTACTTTTCCATTTTTTCATTATCTTCTCCCAAATTTCTTTTTTCTTCTATTTCCTCTTCTTTATCTTCTCTTTCCCCTTCTTTAAATTTTTCCATCTTCCTCTTTTTTATCTTATCTTCCCCTTTTTTTCTTTCCATCTTCTCTCTTTATTTATCTTCCCTTTTATCTCTCCATCTTCCCTTAAAATTGAAAAAGAAATATGATGCCCTATAGGTGAATAAATAGAGGACAAATGATGTGATGTGATGATATGATGATGTGACGCGACGACGCGACGACGACGACGACATGATGATTGGGGCGTTGCTGACGTTTTTAACAAAAATAAAACCCCAACGTCCCCAGTCGTTGTCGTCATCACATCATCATCATACCATTTACATCCGCACTCAGATCTCTTATGATAGACCTCCACCTTTTTCTTTTTCTTTTGTTTCCCTTTTGCAATGTTATGTTGCTGAAACATTGTTTTTTTTGTTATGTCCAAGTGCAAAAAACCCAAAAAAAAAAACCCTCTGACTGCTATGGGGGCATTGGAAGATGGGAACCCCACGGTCGATTAACCCCCACGTTTGTTTTACTGGGGGTTCTCAAATATTCTGACCCACAGGAGGGTCTGTATCCTGGGGTGTTGACGCCCGGGGATTTGAAGTAAGCGTAGAGTACCTTGTCATGAAATTTAAACCCAATGGGAAATCATAGCATCATGGTTATCATCCTCCGACATCACATCTCTCATCGTCTCATAACATCATCTTGGATTTTAAAAATGTTCCCCCTTCTGGAATTTTTATGTAGAAAGGGAGGAGAAAAACTACTATGGGGATAGGCAAAATTCCATCCTAACCCACCCAAAGGTACACGACATGTTCCAACTCATCAGTTGTGTGCGCAGTGGTTTTGCACAAGGGAACCCTGGGGTGAAAATCTGTGGGTTAGAATCCCCTATATCTCATCAGGGCCCGCCGCATGGGGTTGGCGATTTTGGATTCCTCTGTCTTATCATTGTTTCCTCAAGCATCTTCCCCCCCCCCTTGTCCCCCGCCCCCTCGCAATTCCGTCTGCTTTCTCCCTGATCTACCTGGTGCTCTCTTTCCCCCCCACTTTCCCCCGTTTTGGATCAGGGGGTTCCGCCCCCTTCCTCATAAAAATGGCCTAGAATGTTGCCTGTTTTTTCCTAATCTTCCTTTATGGTGATTACTTGTTCTCTCCTCAAGCGTTCGTTTTGTTTTCTTTGTTCCAGGAACTTCAAATTTTGTTAAAAAAAAAACCCCCGGGTTTTCCCCTCAATCTTGTTTTTGGCTTTGTTTGTTGCTGCCCACGCCTAAAAACGTAAAAATCTACAAAAACATGTGGAAGTTTTTTCGCCCCGACTGACCCCCGCAAAGGTTGTGTGGCGTGTTGGGTTTGAAAGACGGGCCACAGAGAAGTCCCCCCCCATCCCCTACTATGAGCGTCACTGAGGTGTTGCTTTTTTTTTCTTACCAACCACCGCGGGATCAATCTCTCCCCTCTGATTGATGCCAGGGGTGTATTTTAAAGGGGAACGGGAGTACAGCCCTGTCACGCAGGTCTCAGTCCCAAAGGGAAACCCAAGACATGATTATCATCCCCCCTGTATCTGGGATGTGTCTCACTTTTATTGGAACAATTACTCCCCGGCTTTGTGTCTGAGAAATGGAGCAGGGAAAGCAGGGCAAAAACCAAAAATGGAGCAGAAAGGGGGGAGCAGGCCCAAAAAAACAGGGCAGAAAGGAAAAGCAAAAAAATGAGAAAAAAAAATAGAAGAGCAGGGCAACAACAAACAGAAAGAAATGAAAACGAGCAACAGCAAAAAACCCGGGGCAGAAAAGGGGAAAATCAGAACAATAGGGCAAAGATGGAAGATCAAGAAACACTGGAGGAAATGAAGATCAAGAACAAAAAAAGCAAAAAGGGATCAAAAAACCCCTGAGCAGAAATGGAAAATCAAGAACAAACATTTGGTGAAATTGGCACAGCAAAAAAAAACATTGAGCACAATGGAAGATCAAAAACAAAAATTGATAAAATCCAGCAAAAAAAAAAAGGGCACAAATGGGAAAATCAAAACAAACATTGGTAGAAAAGGACAGCAAAAACAAAATTGAGCAGCAAGGGAAAATCAAGAACAAACATTTAGTAGAAAGGCCACAAAAACAAACCGGAGCAGCAATGGAAGATCAAGAACAAACATGATAAAAGGCAAAGCAAAAACAAACATTGAGCACAATGGGAAAATCAAGAACAAACTTGAGTAGTGGACAGCAAAAACAAAAATTGAAGCAGAAAGGAGAAAACAAGAACAACATTGAGTAAAATGCCAGAAAAAAAC
>JAPXFY010004807.1:0-12500 GCA_030674185.1 Monoplex corrugatus | reverse complement strand
TAACTAAAAATAATCTATTTCTAAACTTAAAATAAATTTAAAATAAACTAAACTAAACTAAACTAAAAAAACTAAAATAAAAATAAACTAAACTAAACTAAACTAAAATAAACTTTAAAAAAACTAAAATAAACTAAACTAAACTAACTAACTCAACTCAACTCCCAAATCAATTAAAATAAACTAAATAAAATAAAAACTTAACTAAAATTAAATAAAAAATAAAATAAACTAAACAAAACTAAACTTAAAATTAACTAAATAAACTAAACTAAAAAATAAACTAATAAAACTAAAAATAATCAATGCACTCAACTGAAAAACCGAACCCAAAAGAATAAAATAAACAAACTAAACTAAACTAAAAACCACTAAAAATTTAAAAAAATAAAAATAAAATAAACTAAACTAAAATAAACTAACTAAAACTAAATTAAATAAAACTAAACTAATACCCCAAGAAAAATAAACAAACTAAACTAAACTTTAACCAAAACCCAAAATAAACCAAACTAAACTAAAAACCAAAACCCAAAACCCAAAACCCAAAATAAAATAAACTAAACTAAAAAAAAATCAAACTAAAATCAAAATGAAAAAAAACGAATAAATAAACTAAAAAATAAACAAAACTACCCAAAAATAAAAATAAACAAAACCAAACTAAACTAAACCAAACTAAAATAAAAATAAAATAAACTAAAATAAAATCAGTAAAAATCAACCTTTTAAATCACCTTTAAAATAAAATAAACCCAAACTAAACTAAAATAAACTAAACTAAACCAAACTAAACAAAAATAAACTAAAAATAAAAATAAACCAAACTAAACTTAAAAATTAAAAATAAACTAAATAAAATTTAAAAAAAAACTAAACCAAAAATAAACTAAAATGGAACCAAAAGAACAAGAAAAAACCCAAACCCCAAACTCGTATTCAAAAACAGAAGATAGGGAAAAAACGCATTTTGTTTTTTTTGTTTATTTGTTAGCGCGAATGCCCGATCCCCAAAAGACTACAAACCCTAAGAATGGATAACAAAAAATTAAAAAATAAAAACTTCAATGGCGCCCCTTTTTGTGGGTAAAAAGGGACCCCAAAAAGAAAATCATTCCCTAAACTTTTTTTGTATGTTTCACGAAACTAAACAAAAAAAAAACTAAAAAAAAAATAAACTAAAAATTAAAAATAACTAAAATAAAATAAACTAAACTAAACTAAATAAAATGGAACCAAAAGAACAAGAAAATAAACCCAAGGGTCGTAAAACAAACAAAAAGACAAGAAAAAAGGGAAAAGGTAAAAAAAGGGACCAAAAAAGAAATCATCAACACTAAAATAAACTAAACTAAACTAAACTAAATAAACTAAATAAAAATAAACTTTAAACTAAATAAAACTAAACTAAACTAAACTAAACTAACTAAACTAAACTAAACTAACTAAACTAAACTAAACTAACTAAACTAAACTAAACTAAACTAAACTAAACTAAACTAAACTAAACTAAACTAAACAAATCTAAACTAAACTAAACTAAATGAATGTAAACTGCACTAAACTAAACTAAACTACAAAACTAGACTAAACTAAGCCAAACTAAACTAAACTAAACCAAACTAAACTAAACCAAACTAAACTAAACTAAACTAAACTAACTAAACTAAACTCAACTCAACTACACTCTACTAAACTCAACTCAACTAAACTCTATTAAACTCAAGAAAACTAAACAAAACTGAACTAAACTCAACCAAACCAAACTAAACCAAACTAAACTAAACCAAACCAAACCAAACTAAACTAAACTAAACTAAACTAAACTAAACTAAACTAACTCAACTAAACTCAACTGAACTAAACGAACTAAACTAAACTAAACTAAACTAAACTAAACTAACCAAACTAAACTAAACTAAACTAAACTAAACTAAACTAAACTAATCTAAACTAAACTAAACTAAATGAATGTAAACTGCACTAAACTAAACTAAACAAAACTACAAAACTAAACTAAACTAAGCCAAACTAAACCAAACTAAACTAAACTCACCTAAACTAAACTAAACTAAACTAAACTAAACTAAACAAAACTAAACTAAACTAAACTAAACTAATCTAAACTAAACTAAACTAAACAAAACTAAACTAAACTAAACTAAACTAAACTAAACTAAACTAAACTAAACTAAACTAAACTAAACTAAACTAAACTAAACTAAACTAAACTAAACTAAACTAAACTAAACTAAACTAAACTAAACTAAACTAAAATGGAACCAAAAGAACAAGAAACACAACCCAAATTCGCATTCAACACAACAAGACAAGAAAAGCGCATGTATTTTCGATCATTTGTCTAGCGCGGATGCACGATCGCCAACAGACCACAAACACCTAAGAATGGATAACAAAAATAGGACTGAAAACTTCACTGCCGCCTCGTCCATTGGGTAAAAATGGACCAAAAATGAACTCATCTAAACTAAACTTATTGTATGTACACTAAACTAAACTAAACTAATCTAACTAAACTAAACTAAACTAAACTAAACTAATCTAAACTAAACTAAACTAAACTAAACTAAACTAAACTAAATGAATGTAAACTAAACAAAACAACACTAAACGAAACGAAACTAAACTAAACTAAACTAAACTAAAGCTCAAGTAAACTGCACTAAACTAAACTAAACTACAAAACTAAACTAAAATAAGCCAAACTAAACAAAACAAAACTAAACGAAACTAAACTAAACTAAATTCAACTAAACTAAACTAAACTAAACTAAACTAAACTAAAGTAAACTAAACTAAACTCAACTAAACTAAGTACAACTAAACATCTACTAAACTAACTAAACTAAACTAAACTAACAACTAAACTAAACTAAACTAAACTAAACTAAATAATCTAAACTAAACTAAAACTAAACTAAACTAAACAACTAAACTAAATCAACAACTCAACTAAATTACTAAACTCAACTAATAAACGAAACTAAACTAAACTAAACTAAACTAAACTAAACTGAATGTAAACTAAACAAAACTAACTTAAACTAAACTAAACTAAACTAAACTACAAACTATAAAATAAACGAAACTAAACTAAACCAAACCCAAACTAAATAAACTAAACTAACTAAAACTAACAAACTAACTAAACTAACTAAATTAACTAAATCTAAACTAAACTAAAAACTAAATAAACAACTAAACTAAACTAAACTAACTAGACTAAATTAACTAAATAACTAAACTAAAACAAAGTAAACCAGCACTAAACCAAACTAAACTAAAACTAAACTAAAATAAAACTAACAAAACCAACTAAACTAAACTAAACTAAACTAAACTAATTAAACTAAACTAAATTCAACTAAATTAAACTAAACTAAACTAAAACTAAACTAAACTAAACTAATAAACTAAAGTAAACTAAAGTAAACTAAACTAATAATCTAAACTAAACTAAACTAAACTAAACTAAACAAAACTAAACTAAACTAAACTAGTTTAGTTTGGTTTAGTTTAGTTTGGTTTAGTTTGGTTTGGTTGAGTTTAGTTCAGTTTTGTTTAGTTTTCTTGAGTTTAATAGGTTTAGTTGAGTTGAGTTTAGTAGAGTGTAGTTGAGTTGAGTTAGTTTAGTTAGTTTAGTTAGTTTAGTTTAGTTTGTTTAGTTTAGTTGGTTTAGTTTAGTTTAGTTTGGTTAGTTTAGTCTAGTTTTGTAGTTTAGTTTAGTTTAGTTTAGTAGTTTACATTCATTTAGTTTAGTTTAGTTTAGTTTAGTTTAGTTTAGTTTAGTTTAGTCTAGATTAGTTTAGTTTAGTTTAGTTTAGTTTAGTTTAGTTTGGTTTAGTTTAGTTTAGTTTGGCTTAGTTTAGTCTAGTTTTGTAGTTTAGTTTAGTTTAGTTTAGTGCATTTACATTCATTTAGTTTAGTTTAGTTTATTTAAGTTTTTGTTTAGTTTAGTTTAGTTTTGTTTTGTTTAGTTTAGTTTAGTTTAGTTTAGTTTAGTTTAGTTTTGTTTAGTTTAGTTTAGTTTAGTTTAGTTTAGTTTAGTGTACATACAATAAGTTTAGTGTAGATGAGTTCATTTTTACCCACTGGATGAGGCGGCAGTGAAGTTTTTAGTCTTATTTTTGTTATCCATTCTTAGGTGTTTGTGGTCTGTTGGTGATCGTTCATTCGCGCTAGACAAATGATCGAAAATACATGCGCTTTTCTTGTCTTCTTGTGTTGAATACGAGCTTGGGTTTGGTTTCTTGTTCTTTTGGTTCCATTTCAGTTTAGTTTAGTTTAGTTTAGTTTAGTTTAGTTTAGTTTAGTTTAGTTTAATTTAGTTTAGTTTAGTTTAGTTTAGATTAGTTTAGTTTAGTTGAGTTGAGTTGAGTTGAGTTGAGTTGAGTTTAGTTGAGTTGAGTTGAGTTGAGTTGAGTTGAGCTCAGTTTAGTTTAGTTTAGTTTAGTTTAGTTTAGTTTAGTTTAGTTTAGTTTAGTTTAGTTTAGTTTAGGTGAGTTTAGTTTAGTTTAGTTTAGTTGAGTTTAGTTTAGTTTAGTTTAGTTTAGTTTAGTTTAGCTTGGTTTAGTTTAGTTTGGCTTAGTTTAGTTTAGTTTTGTAGTTTTGTTTAGTTTAGTTTAGTTCAGTTTACATTCATTTACTTTAGTTTAGTTTAGATTTGTTTAGTTTAGTTTAGTTTAGTTTAGTTTAGTTTAGTTTAGTTTAGTTTAGTTTAGTTTAGTTTAGTTTAGTTTAGTTTAGTGTACATACAATAAGTTTAGTTTAGATTAGTTCATTTTTGGTCCCTTTTTACCCAATGGACGAGACGGCAGTGAAGTTTTCAGTCCTATTTTTGTTATCCATTCTTAGGTGTTTGTGATCTGTTGGCGATCGTGCATTCACTCGAGACAAATGGTCGAAAATACATACGCTTTTCTTGTCTTGTTGTGTTGAATACGAGCTTGGGTTGGGTTTCTTGTTCTTTAGGTTCCATTTTAGTTTAGATTAGTTTAGTTAAGTTTAGTTTAGTTTAGTTTAGTTTAGTTTAGTTTAGTTTAGTTTAGTTTAGTTTAGTTTAGTTTAGTTTAGTTTAGTTTAGTTTAGTTTAGTTTGTAGTTAGTTTAGTTTGAGTTTGTTTAGTTGGTTAGTTAGTTGGTGTTTAGTTTAGTTTTGTAGTTTGTTTAGTTTATAGTTTAGATTTAGATTTAGTTTAGTTAGTTTAGTTTAGTTGTTGTTTAGTTTAGTTTAGTTTAGTTTAGTTTAGTTTAGTTTTAGTTTAGTTTAGTTTAGTTTAGTTTAGTTTAGTTTAGTTAGTTTAGTTTAGTTTTTAGTTTAGTTAGTTTAGATTTAGTTTAGTTAGTTTAGTTTAGTTTTAGTTATTAGTTTAGTTATTAGTTTAGTTTAGTTTAGTTTGTTTTAGTTTAGTTTGGTTTGTTTGTTTAGTTTATGTTTATTTGTTTGGTTATTTAGTCAGTTTATTTAGTTTTTTTAGTTTAGTTTAGTTAGTTATGTTTAGTTTGTTAGTTTATTTTAGTTTTAGTTTAGTTTAGTTTAGTTTAGTTTAGTTTAGTTTAGTTTTAGTTTAGTTTAGTTTAGTTTAGTTTAGTTTAGTTTAGTTTTTAGTTAGTTTAGTTTAGTTTAGTTAGTTTAGTTTGTTTTAGTTTAGTTTAGTTTAGTTAGTTTAGTTTAGTTTAGTTTAGTTAGTTTAGTTTAGTTTAGTTTAGTTTATTAGTTTTTAGTTAGTTTAGTTTAGTTTAGTTAGTTTAGTTAGTTTGTTTAGTTTAGTTAGTTAGTTTAGTTTAGTTTAGTTTAGTTTAGTTTAGTTTAGTTTGTTTAGTTTAGTTTAGTTTAGTTTAGTTTAGTTAGTTTAGTTTAGTTTAGTTTAGTTTAGTTTAGTTTAGTTTAGTTTAGTTTTAGTTTAGTTTAGTTTAGTTTAGTTTAGTTTAGTTAGTTTAGTTTAGTTGTTAGTTTAGTTTGTAGTTTAGTTTAGTTTAGTTTAGTTTAGTTTAGTTTTAGTTTAGTTTAGTTTTAGTTTAGTTTAGTTTTGTTTAGTTTAGTTTGTTTGTTTAGTTGTTTAGTTTTAGTTTAGTTAGTTAGTTGTTAGTTGTTTAGTTTAGTTAGTTTAGTTTGTTTGTTTGTTTTAGTTTGTTTAGTTTAGTTTAGTTTTTGTTAGTTTAGTTTAGTTTAGTTTAGTTTGTTTAGTTTAGTTTAGTTTAGTTTAGTTTAGATTAGTTTAGTTAAGTTTAGTTAGTTTAGTTTAGTTTAGTTAGTTAGTTTAGTTTAGTTTAGTTTAGTTAGTTTAGTTTAGTTTAGTTTAAGTTAGATTTAGTTTAGTTTAGTTTAGTTTGTTTAGTTAGTTAGTTAGTTTAGTTTAGTTTAGTTTTAGTTGTTAGTTTAGTTATTTTTTAGTTATTTAGTTTAGTTTATTTGTTTAGTTTAGTTTAGTTGTTTAGTTTAGTTTAGTTTAGTTTAGTTTAGTTTAGTTTAGTTTTAGGTTTGTTTAGTTTGTTTAATTTATAGTTTAGTTTAGTTTTGTTTATTTTAGTTTTCGTTTTATTTAGTTTAGTTTGTGTTTAGTTTGTTTATTTGTTTTAGTTATTTAGTTAGTTTAGTTTAGTTTAGTTTAGTTTTAGTTTAGTTTAGTTTAGTTTAGTTTAGTTTAGTTTAGTTTAGTTTAGTGTTGATTAGTTAGTTAGTTTAGTTTAGTTTAGTTTAGTTTAGTTTGTTTAGTTTAGTTTAGTTTTGTTTAGTTAGTTTAGTTTAGTTTTGTTTAGTTAGTTTAGTTTAGTTTGTTAGTTTAGTTTGTTTAGTTTGTAGTTTTGTTTAGTTTAGTTTAGTGAGTTTTACTTATTAGTTTAGTTTAGTTTATTTAGTTTTTTGTTTTTGTTTAGTTTAGTTTAGTTTTAGTTAGTTTAGGTTTAGTTAGTTTAGTTTAGTTTAGTTTAGTGATTAGTTTAGTGTATAGTTTTTCATGAAGGTGGTTTTTAGTTTATTTGTTATCCATTCTTAGTTTTGGGTTGTAGTTCATTCGCGCTAGACAATGGTGATACGGTTTTTGTTTCTTGTTTTGAGTTTGTTTAGTTTGTTATTTTAGTTAGTTAGTTTAGTTTAGTTTAGTTTAGTTTAGTTTAGTTAGTTTAGTTTAGTTTAGTTTAGTTTTAGTTTAGTTTAGTTTAGTTAGTTTAGTTTAGTTTAGTTGAGTTTAGTTAGTTTTAGTTTAGTTGTTAGTTTAGTTTAGTTTAGTTTAGTTTATTTAGTTTAGTTTAGTTAGTTTAGTTTTAGTTTGTTAGTTTAGTTTAGTTTTAGTTTAGTTTAGTTTGTAGTTTAATTTTTAGTTTAGTTTAGTTTAGATTTGTTTAGTTTATGTTTTGTTTAGTTTAGTTTAGTTTGTTAGTTTAGTTTAGTTTTTAGTTTTGTTTAGTTATAGTTTAGTGAGGTTCATTTTGTTTATAGGTTAGTTTAGTTTAGTTTAGTTTAGTTGTTTAGTTTAGGTTGTAGTTGTTTGAGTTTAGTTAGTTTAGTTTAGTTTAGTTTAGTTTAGTTAGTTTAGTTGTTAGTTTGTTATTTAGTTTAGTTTAGTTTTGTTTAGTTTTAGTTAGTTAGTTAGTTTAGTTTTAGTTGTTTAGTTTAGTTTAGTTTAGTTTAGTTTTGTTTGTAGTTTAGTTTAGTTTAGTTTAGTTTAGTTTAGTTTAGTTAGTTTAGTTATTAGTTTAGTTTTAGTTTAGTGTTAGTTTAGTTTAGTTTAGTTTTTTTAGTTTTAGTTTATTTAGTTTAGTTTAGTTTAGTTAGTTAAGTTTTAGTTTAGTTTAGTTTAGTTTAGTTTAGTTAGTTAGTTTAGTTTATGTTAGTTTAGTTTAGTTTAGTTAGTTTAGTTTTTAGTTTAGGTAGTTTAGTATTAGTTAGTTTAGTTTAGTTTAGTTTAGTTTAGTTTGTTAGTTTTAGTTTAGTTTAGTTTAGTTTTTAGTTTAGTTTAGTTTAGTTTAGTTAGTTTATTAGGTTTAGTTTTAGTTTGTAGTTTAGTTATTTAGTTTTAGTTTAGTTTAGTTTAGTTTAGTTTAGTTTAGTTTAGTTTAGTTTAGTTTAGTTTTTAGTTTAGTTTAGTTTAGTTTAGTTTAGTTTAGTTTAGTTTAGTTTAGTTTAGTTTAGTTAGATTTAGTTTAGTTTAGTTTAGTTTAGTTTAGTTTAGTTTAGTTTAGTTTAGTTTAGTTTAGTTTGGTTTAGTTTAGTTTGGTTTAGTTTAGTTTAGTTTAGTTTACTTTATTTAAGTTTAGTTTAGTTTAGTTTATAATGCTACTAATTTTGAAGAACAAGGTCTCCCAACAGTGTAAAAATCGCTACTCACAGTTTGTAGCTTTCGATGGCGTTCTCGCCATCTTCGTCAGCGCTCTAATGCTGTCTGCTTGAATCTCTACTCAGATCTCGCGAACATGGGATGAACCCAGTTCACGAGATCGAATCAGAGAATGGTATACCGGGGGCAGGGTGTAACGGCCCCGGTCCCTGTTGAGCGGGGGTTGGTGGCTGCGATGTAGATGGCCTCCTTGACTCCTCGCTGGAACCACTTATTTTCTCTGTCCAGGATGTTGACATTGTCCGCACTGAATTGATGTTTTTCGGCGTGTAGGTGAGCTCCTACTGGAGAAGAGTCCCTCTTGTGTTCTGTTAGTCTCTTCTGAAGGGGGCGTTCAGTTTCACCGACATAAAGTTGGTTACAGTCCTGGCAGTCTATTCTGTATATAATGCCAGCTTTGTCGAGTTTGCTGGTTTTGTCCTTGGGGGTGACCAGCTGGCTGCGTATGGTGTTGGAAGGTTTGGAATGTACAGCCACCCCCAGTTTTCTGATCTTTCTGGACAGAGCGTCACTCACACCTCCTACGTATGGGATGGTGATGTGTCCCTTGCGCTGGTGTTGTTTCACTGGCTGTTGGGATGCGGTGTTGGATTTCCTGCCTCCCGGGCTGTTCCAGGCCCACTTTTTGTAGCCCGAGATGGTGAGCACTTTTTTCAGGTGGTTTGTCTCCTTGTCTTTTGCCTCTTGGGTACTGCATATGGTGTTAGCTCTGTGGGTAAGGGTTCGAATCACTCCCAGTTTGTGTTCAAGGGGCTGGTGGCTGTCGAACTGTAAATATTGGTCCGTATGAGTTGGTTTACGGTAGACCGAGAAGGATAGAATGCCATCAGTTCTGGTGATGAGGGTGTCCAGCATGGCTATGGAGTTGTTCTGTTCCACTTCCCTCGTGAATTTGATGGCTGGGTGTTGGTTGTTCAGATGTTCTGTGAACTGTTCGACCAGTTGCTGGGGGAGGATAGTCATGGTGTCGTCTACGTAGCGCCCCCAGTATCGTGGTGGGGAGTGGAAAGAAGCCAATGCTTTCTCTTCAAAAACCTCTATGAACAGGTTGGCTACTATTGGGCTTACTGGGGAGCCCATGGCTGCTCCTTCTTTTTGTTGGTAGAATTCACCTTGGAAGGTGAAGTAGGTGGTGGTGAGGCAGCAGGACAAGAGTTCACATACGTCGTCCACTGTGAGAGATGTACGTTGGTGGAGGGTTTGGTCGTTTTGTAACCTTCGGCGTATGATCTCTATGCTTTCTTTCACTGGTACGCTGGTAAATAGGGCAGAGACATCATATGACACAAGGAGTTCATCATGAGCGAGGGTGTAGTTACTCAGTTTTTCCACTAGGTCAGCACTGTTGTGGATGTGATGATCTGTGTGTCCTACGAGAGGTGATAGGATGTCCGCCACAAATTTAGTTTAGTTTAGTTTTGTTTTGTTTAGTTTAGTTTAGTTTAGTTTAGTTTAGTTTCGTTTAGTTTAGTTTAGTTTAGTTTAGTTTTTTAGTTTAGTGTACATACAATAAGTTTAGTGTAGATGAGTTCATTTTTACCCCTGGATGAGGCGGCAGTGAAGTTTTTAGTCTTATTTTTGTTATCCATTCTTAGGTGTTTGTGGTCTGTTGGTGATCGTTCATTCGCGCTAGACAAATTATCGAAAACACATGCGCTTTTCTTGTCTTCTGTGTTGAATACGAGCTTCAGTTCAGTTTAGTTTAATTTAGTTTGGATTAGTTTAGTTTAGTTTAGTTAGTTTAATTGAATTTAGTTTGGTTTCGTTTAGGTTAGTTTAGTTTAGTTAGTTTAGTTTAGTTTGGTTTAGTTTAGTTTAGTTTAGTTTCCTTTAGTTTAGTTTAGTTTAGACATGTTTAGTTTAGTTTAGACATGTTTAGTTTAGTTTAGTTTAGTTTAGTTTAGTTTAGTTTTTAGTTTAGTTTAGTTTGTTAGTTTAGTTTAGTTTAGTTTAGTTTAGTTTAGTTTAGTTTGGTTTACATTCATTTAGCTTAGTTTAGTTTAGTTTAGTTTAGTTTAGTTTAGATTAGTTTAGTTTAGTTTAGTTTAGTTTAGTTAGATTAGGTTAGTTTAGTTAAGTTTAGTTTAGTTTAGTTTAGTTTAGTTTAGTTTAGTTTAGTTTAGTTTGTTTAGTTTAGTTTTAGTTTAGTTTAGTGTACATACAATAAGTTTAGTTTAGATGAGTTCATTTTTGGTCCCTTTTTACCCAATGGACGAGACGGCAGTGAAGTTTTCAGTCCTATTTTTGTTATCCATTCTTAGGTGTTTGTGGTCTGTTGGCGATCGTGCATTCGCTCGAAACAAATGGTCGAAAATACGTGCGCTTTTCTTGTCTTGTTGTGTTGAATACGAGCTTGGGTTGGGATTCTTGTTTTTAGGTTATTTTAGTTTAGTTTAGCTTAGTTTACTTTAGTTTAGTTTAGTTTAGTTTAGTTTAGTTTAGTTTAGTTTATTTAGTTTGTTTAGTGCAGTTTACTTAGTTTAATTTTAGTTTAGTTAGTTTAGTTTAGTTTAGAATTTAGTTGGTTTTGTTTAGTTTAGCTTATTTAGTTTAGTTTTGTAGTTTAGTTTGGTTTAGTTTAGTTTACTGAGTTTTAGTTTAGTTTAGTTTAGTTTAGTTTAGTCTAGTTAGTTTAGTTTAGTTTAGTTTAGTTTAGTTTAGTTTAGTTTAGTTTAGTTTAGTTTAGTTTAGTTTAGTTTAGTTTAGTTTAGTTTAGTTTAGTTTAGTTAGTTTAGTTTAGTTTATAGTTTAGTTTAGTTTGTTTAGTTTAGTTAGTTTAGTTTAGTTAGTTTAGTTTAGTTTAGTTTAGTTTAGTTTAGTTTAGTTTAGTTTAGTTTAGTTAGTTAGTTTAGTTTTAGTAGTTTAGTTTAGTTTAGTTTAGTTTAGTTTAGTTTAGTTTTAGTTTAGTTATTTAGTTTAGTTTAGTTTAGTTTAGTTTAGTTTAGTTTAGTTTAATTAGTTTAGTTTAGTTTAGTTTATTAGTTGTTTAGTTTAGTAGAGTTTAGTTGAGTTTAGTTTAGTTTAGTTAGTTTAGTTTAGTTTACTTTAGTTTTGTTTAGTTGGTTTATTTAGTGAATTTAGTTTAGTTTTTCGTTTAGTTTGGTTTTGTTTAGCTTGGTTATTTTAGTTTTAGTTTTTAGTTTAGTTTAGTTTAGATTAGTTTACTGTTAGTTTTAGTTTAGTTTAGTTTAGTTTAGTTTAGTTTAGTTTAGTTTAGTTTAGTTTTAGTTTAGTTTGTTTAGTTGTTTAGTTTTAGTTTAGTGTTAAGTTTAGTATTTAGTATTAGTTTAGTTTAGTTTAGTTTAGTTTAGTTTAGTTTAGTTTAGTTTATAGTTTGTAGTTTAGTTTAGTTTAGTATTTTTAGTTTAGTTAGTTTAGTTTTAGTTTAGTTAGTTAAATAAGTTTAGTTTAGTTTAGTTTAGTTTAGTTTGTTAGTTTAGTTTAGTTTAATGTACGTTTAGTTACGTTAGTTTAGTTTTAGTTTAGTTTAGTTTTTTTAGTTGTTGTGTTTAGTTTAGTTCGTGTTGTTTAGTTTAGTTTAGATTTCGTATTATGTTTATTCTTAGTTTAGTTTAGTTTAGTTGTTGTTTAGTTTAGTTTTAGTTTGTTTAGTTTAGTTTGTTTAGTTTAGTTTGTTTAGGTTCAGTTTTAGTTAGTTTAGTTTAGTTTATAGTTTAGTTAGTTTAGTTTTAGTTTAGTTTTAGTTTAGTTTAGTTTAGTTTTAGTTTTAGTTTAGTTTTTAGTTTAGTTTAGTTTTGGTTTGATTAGTTTTAGTTTAGTTTAGATTAGTTAGTTTAGTTTAGTTTAGTTTAGTTTAGTTTAGTTTAGTTTGTTTAGTTAGTTTAGTTTAGTTTAGTTAGTTAGTTGAGTTATTGAGTTGTTTAGTTTAGTTAATTAGTTTAGTTTAGTTTAGTTTAGTTTGTTTAGTTTAGTTTAGTTTTAGTTTAGTTTATTTTAGTTTAGTTTAGTTTAGTTTAGTTTGAGTTTAGTTGAGTTTAGTTAGTTTAGTTTTAGTTAGTTTAGTTTAGTTTAGTTTAGTTAGTTTAGTTTAGTTTAGTTTAGTTTAGTTTAGTTTAGTTTAGTTAAGTTTAGTTTAGTTTAGTTTTGGTTTTGTTTAGTTTGGCTTAGTTTAGTTTAGTTTTTT
>JAPXFY010004806.1:15000-16788 GCA_030674185.1 Monoplex corrugatus | reverse complement strand
ATGTGTCTTCAATTAACAATCGACTTCTCTAAATCCGTTGAGGGAAAATATGTGTCTTCAATTAACAATCGACTTCTCTAAATCCGTTGAGGGAAAATATGTGTCTTCAATTAACAAATCGACTTCTCTAAATCCGTTGAGGGAAAATATGCGTCTTCAATTAACAATCGACTTCTCTAAATCCATTATTTTAAATCCTAGTGACGTACCTAAAAAGATAATTTGCAAATACCAGATGCCAGGATATGTCTATGACAGCCTGACGTTGACAAGCTCACAGATTCTAAGTTGCTCTTTTTAGTTACATTTATATTCTCATTGATAATGATGACGATGATGATGACGACGATGATGATGATGATGATGACGATGATGATGACGACGATGATGATGACGACGATGATGATGACGATGATGATGACGATGATGATGACGACGATGATGACGACGATGATGACGACGATGATGATGACGATGATGATGACGATGATGATGACGACGATGATGATGACGATGATGATGACGATGATGATGACGATGATGATGATGACGATAATGATGATGATGATGACGACGATGATGATGACGATGATGATGACGATGATGATGACGATGATGACGATAATGATGATGATGATGACGACGATGGTGATGACGATGATGATGACGATGATGATGATGATGATGATGATGATGATGACGACGACGATGATGATGACGATGATGATGACGATGATGATGACGACGATGATGATGACGACGATGGTGATGACGATGGTGATTATGGTGATGGTAATTTTTACTGGTACTGATTACTTACGTATTTCATGTAAGAGTTTAGACAGACTGAACATCTACCAAGTTCTCCATACGCAAGGTCATTAGGAGTTTGACGGTCAATATTAAAAAAAAATGTTCATAGGAAACAGGTCTATCTTTTCAATTTCCCTGCCTTTATCAAATGCCCAGATTTCAGCACCGTGTGTATTCTACTGACTGCACTTGAACATGAAACAGCTTTTCAAACATGCTAAACGTTATAGTTAACGTTATTGTTGTTTAAGGCCCAGCCGACTGCGTAGAGCTACATCAGGGCTATAACCGCTTCAAAACATACAAAACTTCAAAAGGGGAAAAAAAAAGAAAAGAAAATCAAATACACATATCAATGCATTTGTGCATATAATCTAATGAAATGCTCCTGGCGATGACCATTCCGTCCAATTTACCGCAAAAGGGCTTTTAAAAACACACCTGAATTTAATTTAAGCGTACCTTAGGACACCAAGACATATATATGAAAACAGGCATAAATTACCTAAAATTGCTTCCACAAATCTTACCTCCCTAGAGACAAAAACGCATTTAATATATGTACACAATTATCAATGCTAAGAAAAAGTATCCAAGGCTTTATCGAACACATACAGGTGAATGGACCAGCGAGGCAGAAAGTGATAGGAAGAAATGATAGAAAGCAAAGGAACAAGGCAGAAACAAAGAGAATGACAGAAAAGAGGAAATTTCTAGCACAGACTTTCCAGAAGGTGTGGATACTATTTATACTGAAAGAACCCCTGACATCCCCACGGGTGAAATACGCTAAAGAAATTACAATCATGTTTGTACATGATATTACGCATGAACAAAACAGCTCTCTTTGTTCTAATGACCAAACCTTGACACACAAAACTGGAACTAAGTCTTAATGAAGAAATATATTCTTAGATACTTTATGGGTTCATAACGTCAACCTTTTCATTTCAACAGGTCCATTTTTTTTGCTAT
>JAPXFY010004806.1:7500-12500 GCA_030674185.1 Monoplex corrugatus | reverse complement strand
TCATTATTATCATTATTATCATTATTATTATTATTATCATCATTATTATTATTATCATTATTATCATTATTATTATTATTATCATTATTATTATTATCATCATTATTATTATTATCATTATTATTATTATTATTATCATCATCATCATCCTCATTATTGTTATCATTATCTCAGGAATGACAGAAAGTGAACAAAAGGAAGAAGCAAGGACGTAGAAAGGAGACATGGCTGTATAGATAGGTGAAGTTCAAATCTTGTAGTGACTTTGAGGGAAACATTTACACCAAAAAAAGACATTTATATAAATATTAAAGTTATGCATAAACAGAAACACACACGGGAAAGTGTGTGTGTGCGTGTGTGTGTGTATGTGTGTGTGTGTGAGTGTATGTGTGTGAGTGTGTGTGTGTGTGTGTGTGTATGTGTGTGTGTGTGTGTGTGTAGGTACACGCGCGCACGCCCACGCGCTAGTGTGTTCGTTTTTTTCATTTGACATCTCTTACCTGTAAGTGATATTAGGCAAGGGTGTAGGAAGAAATAGCTGAAGAGTGGAGGAAGAGAGGTAGAGTAAGAGACAGAAAGTGAACAAAAGGAAGAAGCAAGGCTTTACAGATAGATGAAGCTCAAATACCAATACTGTTGTACGGATGTGAGGCGTGGACAGTCAGCAAGCAAAGCCAGAACAAGATTGAGGCAGCCGAGATGTGGTTTCTAAGAAGAATGTTGAGAGTTCCATGGACAGCAAAGAAAACAAACGAGACAGTCTTGACACAAACAGATCACTCATAAGGAAGATTAGGAAAAGACAGGAAACATTTATAGGCCATTTTATGATGAAGGTGTTTTTAGAGCACCTGGTCATAGCGGGAAAGCTGGGATGGAAAGAAAACAGAAGGAGAGCACCGGGTAGACCTAGGGAGAAAATGCTGGACGGACTTGCAGAGTGGCTGGGGATGAGGAGGGTGGGGAGATGCTGGGGGCAACGAGAGATAGAGACAGATGGAAGTCCATGATCGCCAACGCCATGCGGCAGGGCACCTGATGATGATGATGAAGTTCAAATCTTGTAGTAACTATGCGGGAAAAATTTACACACACACACAAAAACAACAAGCAAAAAACAAAAACAAAATTATATCAACATTAAAGTTATGCATAAACAGACCACACACGGGACAGTGTGTGTATGTTGTGTGTGTGTGTGTGTGTGTGTGTGTATGTTGTGTGTGTGTGTGTGTGTGTGAGTGTGTATGTGTGTGTGTGTGTGTGTGTGTGTGTGTGTGTGTGCGTGCGTGCGTGCGTGTGTGTGTGTGTGTATGTGTGTATGTGTATGTGTGAGTGTGTGTGTGCGTGTGTGCACGCGCGCGCGTGAGTGTGTGTGTGTGTGTGTGTGTGTGTGTGCGCGCGCGCGCGCGTGAGTGTGTGTGTGTGTGTGTGTGATAGTACGTGTTGAGGATGCAATTAATTCAAGTTTACAGAAATGAAGCTCTTGCATTTCATCTCAACTTCATACATTTCAACCTCAGTCTACTAACTAAAAGAAAACGTTACAACGCAAAGATAATTCGTACGTGTTGCAATGCATCTACCACGAATGAGGGCAAAATCTTGGATTCTTTTTAGCTCGATATTACTAAAAAAAACACGTGGAGAGTGAGGGTGATCCACACAGCATTACACGAGAAACAGATACATACCAAAAAACAAAACAAAAAACAACAAAAAAACAACAACATGAGAACATGAGGATGATTCATATGGCACACTAAAGCAGATAAAAACAAACAACATAACATAAGAACACGAGGATGACCTATAAAGCATGACACTACACCACAAACAGATCAGAAAACAGACATGTGGCAGATAGCATAACCAGAATGCATGATAAATCTTACACACACACACACACACACGCACGCGCGTGCGCACGCACACTACACAAACACACGCACACACACACACACACACACAACACACAACATGGACATCTTCTGTCTCATCGTACTGCACCTGGTCTTTTCCCATCCAACCACCGATGACAACAAGTCTTGTTATCTCCATCACAAAGTCACAAGCAAGCAAGCAAGCAAGCGAGCAAGCACACCAGCTAGTTAGGTACACTTACACGCAGATCTTTCCCGCATAAGAAAACAAAGCAAACAAGCAAGCAAGCAAGCCAGTGACCACAGCTAGTTAGGTACACTTACACTCAGATTTTCCCCGCACAAGCAAGCAAGCAAGCCAGTGACCACAGCTAGTTAGGTACACTTACACTCAGATTTTCCCCGCACAAGAAAGCAACCAAGCAAGCAAGCACGCAAGCAAGCAAGCAAGCACACCAGTGACCACACAGCAAGTTAGGTACACTTACACGCAGATCTTTCCCGCACAAGCAAGCAAGCAAGCAAGCAAGCCAGTGACCACAACTAGTTAGGTACACTTACACTCAGATTTCCCCCGCACAAGAAAACAAGCAAGCAAGCAAGCCAGTGAACACAGCTAGTTAGGTACACTTACACCCAGAATTTCCCCGCACAAGAAAACAAGCAAGCAAGCGAGCAAGCAAGCAAGCAAGCAAGCCGGTGACCACACAGCTAGTTAGGTACACTTACACTCAGATTTTCCCCGCACAAGAAAACAGGCAAGCAAGCACGCCAGTGACCACAGCTAGTTCGGTACACTTACACTCAGATTTTCCCCGCACGTCAGCACATGTAAAAAATTATCCGTGAACAAGGACATAAGCACCCTAACGAGGAACAAGGACATAAGTACGCTAACGAGAGAGAACAAAAAAGATGGCTAGGTAGACAACCACGCTCAGATTTTTCAAACATATCCATGTTTTAAATGTAAAGGTCTGTGTGTCATCGATGGGACTGAACACAGCTGGTGTGTTGTGCTGAAGGCGAAAGCTGCTCTGATAAGGGAGGCAGGGAAGGAGGGAGAGAGAGAGAGAGGGAGAGAGAGAGGGAGAGAGACAGAGAGAGAGAGACAGAGAGAGAGTGTGTGTGTGTGTGTGAGTGAGAGAGATAGTGAGAGAGAGAGAGAGAGTGAGAGAGAGAGAGGCAGACAGAGACAGAGAAAGACAAAGAGATACAGAGGCAGAGAGAGAGAAAGAGAGAGCAAAAGAGACAGAGAAAGAGAAAGAGAGAGAAAGAGAGAGATAGAGATAGAGAGTGAGTGAGAGATAGAGAGAGTGAGAGAGAGAGGGGGGGCAAACAGACAGAGAAAGACAAAGAAAGCCAGAGCCAGAGAGAGACAGAGAGAGAGACAGAGAGAGAGAGAGAGACAGAGAGAGAGAGAGAAACAGAAAGAGAGAGAGAGAAACAGAAAGAGAGAGAGGGAAAAAGAGAAACAGAAGAAGAGAACAAAACACACACACATACACACACAGAGAGAGAGAGAGAGAGAGAGACACACACACACAGACAGAGAGAGACAGAGAGAGAACAAAACGGAGAGTGAGAGAAAACCAGAGGCAGAAAGAGAGAGAGAGAGAGAGAGAGAGAGAGAGAGAGAGAGACAGAGAGAGACAGAGACAGACATAGACAGAGAGAGAGATGGAACAAAACAGAGAGAGAGACAGAGAGAGAGACAGAACAAAACAGAGACAGAGAGAGAGACAGAGACAGAGACACACACAGAGAGAGTGTGTATGGCTTTGTGTCAATCGTTCGTTCGACCGTCATGTGCTAACTTAGGCCTAACACACATCTTTACCGTGTGGTGACGGGCACAAGGCAATATGTGGATTTTATCGGGAGTCCCACTACAAACAGCCGTAGGCTGCAACACACGCACCAGTTGTTGTGTTCTGTCCGCATAGAAAAGGCAAGTGGTCCCCAAGTCAAGTTACTATAATTATCTAGAACAGGGTTCATATAGATTTCCAGACCAAAAAATTAAGGACTTTTTCAGGACTTTTGAAGCACTTTTTTTAAAAAAATTTAAGGACTTACTTCAAGGATAACTTTAAGAAAAAAAATAATCATGAAATTCTGACACAAATTAAATCATTCGCTGTTGCTCTTCAATACTCACCTCATGGATCCTGTGCGAGCATAGATTTCTTTAGGAATCTCAGCTGTTTATATCAGTATAGCCACAAATGTTTGTTTCAACCTTTTTTTTTTTTTTTTTTTCAAGATTTTTTTTACACAGACTTTATTAAAAATCATAGACAGTCACAAAACTTAAGGACTTTTTAAAGACCTTTCAGCAAAAGCCTGATTTTTAAGGACTTTTAAGGCCTCAAAAAAAACAAAAAACAAAAACATGCCCTCAAAATTAAGGACTTTTAAGGACTGTGCGAACCCTGTAGAAAAGCTCTTCTTTTTCTCCAGCAGTCGCACTAGTCCTCTGACCTTTCGCTTTCCACGCACTAAGCTCAATACCTATGGTCCACGAGCCTTCTCTGTTTCTGGTCCACTCTCCTGGAACAAACTTCCTCTCTCAGTCCGTCAGCAACCTACTTTTGTCTCCTTCAAGTCCGCTCTCAAAACTCACCTTTTTCTCCTCTGCATAAAATCCTGACCTCACTCAACCCCCTCTGCAACCTGTCTCCACTCGGAGGGGAATCACTTTGTAATATATAACTGTATATAATGTGCCCTCTATAATTTTCCATTGTTTTTAATCTTTTCCCCCATTTATAGCCATGTGTGTGTATGTGTGTGTGTGTGACTCTGTGTGTGTGTGTGTGTGTGTGTGTGTGTGTGTGTGTGTGTGTGTGTGTGTGTGCGCGCGCGCGCGCGCGCGCGTGAGTGTGTGTGTGTGTGTGTGTGTGATAGTACGTGTTGCGGGTGCAATTAATTCAAGTTTACAGAAATGAAGCTCTTGCATTTCATCTCAACTTCATACATTTCAACCTCAGTCTACTAACTAAAAGAAAACGTTACAACGCAAAGATAATTCGTACGTGTTGCAATGCATCTACCATGAATGAGGGCAAAATCTTGGATTCTTTTTAGCTCGATATTACTAAAAAAAACACG
>JAPXFY010004806.1:0-2500 GCA_030674185.1 Monoplex corrugatus | reverse complement strand
CTCACTCTCTCCCTCTCTCTCTCAATACGCTCTCTCTCTCTCTCTCTCTCTCAATACGCTCTCTCTCTCTCTCTCAATACGCTCTCTCTCTCTCTCAATACGCTCTCTCTCTCTCTCTCTCTCTCTCTCAATACGCGCTCTCTCTCTCTCTCTCTCTCCAATACGCGCTCTCTCTCTCTCTCTCTCAATACGCTCTCTCTCTCTCTCTCTCTCTCAATACGCGCTCTCTCTCTCTCAATACGCTCTCTCTCTCTCTCTCTCTCTCAATACGCTCTCTCTCTTTCTCTCAATACGCTCTCTCTCTCTCTCTCAATACGCGCTCTCTCTCTCTCTCTCAATACGCTCTCTCTCTCTCTCTCAATACGCTCTCTCTCTCTCTCTCAATACGCTCTCTCTCTCTCAATATGCTCTCTCTCTCTCTCTCTCAATACGCTCTCTCTCTCTCTCTCTCTCAATACGCGCTCTCTCTCTCAATACGCTCTCTCTCTCTCTCTCTCAATACGCTCTCTCTCTCTCTCTCTCTCAATACGCGCTCTCTCTCTCTCTCTCTCTCAATACGCTCTCTCTCTCTCTCAATACGCTCTCTCTCTCTCTCTCAATACGCGCTCTCTCTCTCTCAATACGCTCTCTCTCTCTCTCTCTCAATACGCTCTCTCTCTTTCTCTCAATACGCTCTCTCTCTCTCTCAATACGCGCTCTCTCTCTCTCTCTCAATACGCTCTCCTCTCTCTCTCAATACGCTCTCTCTCTCAATACGCTCTCTCTCTCTCTCTCTCAATACGCTCTCTCTCTCTCTCAATATGCTCTCTCTCTCTCTCAATACGCTCTCTCTCTCTCAATACGCTCTCTCTCTCTCAATACGCTCTCTCTCTCTCAATACGCTCTCTCTCTCTCTCTCAATACGCTCTCTCTCTCTCAGTACGCTCTCTCTCTCTCTCAATACGCTCTCTCTCTCTCAATACGCTCTCTCTCTCTCTCAATACGCTCTCTCTCTCTCAATACGCTCTCTCTCTCTCTCCCTCAATGCGCGCTCTCTCTCTCTCTCTCAATACGCTCTCTCTCTCTCTCTCAATACGCTCTCTCTCTTCTCTCTCAATACGCTCTCTCTCTCTCAATACGCTCTCTCTCTCTCTCTCTCTCTCTCTCAATACGCTCTCTCTCTCTCGCTCTGCGAGAAGCTCTCTCTCTCTCTTTCTCTTCTTTTCGCCTCAAACGGCCAGGTCAATGGTCTGAATTCTTCTTTGCCTTAAAAAGAAAGAACGTTCAGTTCAGTGGTCTGCAGTCTCTTCTTTTCGCGCGTCAAACGGTTAGTTCAACAGTCTGAATTCTTCTTTTTTATTTTGCCTTAACCCTTTGACTCCCGCACCCCGTTCACTGGCATCTTGCATCCCCGAGCTTCCTTCAGGAAGCTGGTGGATAGGGTGAGGGAGTCATAAAAGTCCAGTTTTTGCAGGAGTCAAAGGGTTAATTAAGCCTTTGACTCCAGCGACCTGTCCACCAACACCCTGCATTGTTAACCATGTTAGCAAAACAAAAACTGAACCCTTTGACTCCCTCACCCTATCCACCAGCTTCCTGCAGGAATCTGGTGGATAGGGTGAGGGAGTCAAAAAAGTCAAGTTTTTGTGGTTGGTGGATAGGGTGCAGGAGTCAAAAGGGTTAATTAAAAACGTTCAGTTCAGTCGTCTGGATTCTCTTCTTTTCGGGCGTCAAACGGTTAGTTCAATGGTCCAAGTTGTTCTTGTTGTTGCCTTAGAAACGTTCAGGTCAATGGTCTGGATTCTTTTCCGCTTGCCTCAGATCGTCAGTCCCATCAGTGATCTGAATACGTCCTCGTCTTTCGTTTGTCGTCTGCACGGTGCAGAGCCTCATGTGTGTGTGTTTTGTGTGAGTGTGTATGTGTGTGTATGTGTGTGGTGTGTGTGTGTGTGTGTGTGTGTGTGTGTGTGTGTGTGTGTGTGTGTGTGTGTGTGTGTGTGTGTGTGTGTGTGTGTGTGTGTGCTGTGTGTCTGTGTGAATAGTGTGTGGTGGACCACTGAACTAATCGTTTGACGCCCGAAAAGAAGAGAATCTAGACCACTGAAATACTCCGCATTTACTGATGATGCTCCTCGCGTGGATCCAGTTATGGCCGTTACACAACCTTATCAGGACCACCTAACGCTCTCTGGACAGAAGGGGGTAGTCGTCCTTTTCTGTCTCTGGCTTAAGGTGCGATCTGATGATGTTCCTTGCAGGGAGCTAGTTGTGGACGTTACAGAGCCTTATCAGGACCACTTAACGTTCTCTGGACAGAAGGGAGTAGCCATCCTTTTCTGTCTCTGGCTTAAGGTGCGATCTGATGATGTTCCTTGCAGGGAGCTAGTTGTGGACGTTACAGAGCCTTATCAGGATCACCTAACGCTCTCTGGACAGAAGGGGGTAGCCATCCTTTTTTGTCTCTGGCTTAAGGTGCGATCTGATGATGTTCCTTGCAGGGAGCTAGTTGTGGACGTTACAG
>JAPXFY010004805.1:0-16794 GCA_030674185.1 Monoplex corrugatus | reverse complement strand
ATGGTGGTTAAAAAAGTTAGCATAAAAAAAATGGTGGTTAAAAAGTTAACAATAAAAAGCTGGTGTTTAAAAGGTTGCATCAAAAAGTATGATGTTGAAAAGTTAGAATAAAAAAAATGATCGTTGAAAAGTTGCTCAAAAAGATGGGGTTAAAAATTTAGAACCAAAAGAGGGGTTGGTTATCCATAAAAAGTATGTATTTAAAAAAGTTAGCATCAAAAGTATGGTGGTTAAAAAGTTAGGCCCAAGTATGGTGGTTGAAGATTAAGCACAAAAAGAATGGGGGTTAAAAATTGGCATAAAAATCTTGGACTGTCTTTTTTGATTACCCCTGTCCTTTTGTTCCCACGGGTGTTCCGACCTAATAAGGTGGGGTAGAAACAGCTCACAGACGCAATGTTTTTCCCCGGAGGAGTCCTCCCTTTTCCCCCCTCCAGAATCATTTCTGTCATATGCAAGTACTGCCCCCTTATCCCTAAAAATGTTGGAATTTTCCGTGTTTATGAAGAAAAAATTGAGCCCCAAAATGTATTAGTTTGCATTATTTAGAGTGCAACCCACCCTTTTTGTGATGTGCCCTTCTTTTCCTTTTTTTTACGCGTCGCTTATACCCCTGGTTTTTTTTCTTTTTTATTTTTTTTTCATTTTCATTCTTTTTCCCCCTTTTTCCTTCTTTTTTCCCCACTTCCTTTCCCCTCTTTTTTTTGTACTTTTTTTCCCCGATTTTTTTTTCTTTTTTTCCTTTTTTTTTTTCTGTGTTTTTCTTTCCTTTCCTTTTTTTATTCTCCCCCTCTTCTGTTTTTCTTTTTCCATTTTTTTGTCTTTCTTTTTTCCCTTGTTCCTTAAGTTTCTCCCCTTCTTTTGTTCTCTGATTTTTTTGGTCTTTTTTCCCCTTGTTTTCTTTTTTTTCTTTTCCCCCTTCCCTTTTATATGTCTCATTTTGTTTTCCCGTTTTTAAAATTCCCCCGTTCTCTCCCTTTTCTTTCTTTTGTTCCTTTTTTTTTTCTTTTTTTTGTTTTTTTTGGGTTATTTTTTGGGTTTTTTTTTGTTGTTGTTTTTTTTTTTGTTTTTTTTTTTTGTTTGTTTTTTGTTGGGGGGTTTGGTTTGGTTTGTTTTGTTTTTTTTTTTGTTTTTTTTTTTTTTTTTTATTGGTTTTCTTTTCGTACTTTTTTCCCTTCATGCTTCTTTTTCAAAGGAGGCGAATTGGTAAGGGGATTTTTATATCATGTTAGTACAGAACTCCCAAAGATTTAGTCACAAGTATGGATGTGTAGACCTGGAGTTGATTATTCTTTAACTGTCAAGTTTGTTTTTTTTTGGGGTTTAGTTTTTCCCCGTATTTTTTTTAAAATTTCGTTTCTGTCTTTTTGTGGTCGTAAAAAAATTTTTTCGTCAGTTTTTTTTTCTTCAAGGGATTTTTTCTGCGTTCTTTGCAGTTTTTTCCCCCTGTGGGCTAATTTTTTATTGTTCTTTTCCCCCCTTTTCCCTTCACGTTTAGCTCCCTTTCTTGCATAAAAGAAGCGGTAAAATGTGCAACGAAAAGTGGAGGATGGGAAATTTTAAAGCTTTTCATGGAAGAAATTTTGGGTAGAAAATTTGATAAAAACTCACCCCCCCGTTTTTCCCAAAAAAAAAATTATTGGTATAGTGTTTTAGTAAACTCTTTTTTTTTTGATAGAAGAGTTTGGTTACAGTGATTTCGTAAAAATCGCCCATCCCTTTTTATGAAAAAATATTGTCACAGATTCGTAAAACTGCCCCATTCCATTTTTTGGTAAAAAGAAATTTGGTCACGGATTTAGTAAAACTCCCCCTATCCCTTTGATGAGAAAATTGGTTACAGTGTTTGAAAAAACCCGTTTCCATCCAAAATTTGACAAAATGAAAAAAAAAAGGGAATAAAAAAAGGGGTTTTTTCGATTGAGGAGAGGAAGTAAAAGCAAAAATTTTATGACAAGGGGAAAAGAAATTTGAATCTTTTTTTGATGTTTTGGTGAAAGTATGCCAAAAAAATTTTGCCCCTTTCCCTTCCCCAAAAAGGTTAAAAAGAAAATTAAAGAGAACAAAACATGAGGGGGAACAGGGGGGGAAACATTCTTCCCTTTTGTTATCGTATATTAACCCTTTGAGTCGCCCGTCCCCAGATCCGTATGTAAACCCTTCTCTGCAGGAAGTGGTGGGTGGGGAGTCAAGGGGGGTTTGTTTTTTTTGTTTTTTTTTGGTTTTGGGTTTTTTTTGCAGTTGGGGTTATGCGGGAAACAAAGGGGGTTTTGGATAAAATCCTTTAATCTTTCCCAGCCCCTTTACCCCCCCAAGAAAAAAATGAAATTTTTTTGTTTGTTAATCAGGGGTTAACGTTGACCCCCCGGGTTTGATCGGGGACTTAGTCTAAAACCTCACCCATCGTTGTCTCCTTTGGGGTAATGCGAATTCCCCCCTGGGTGCGGGGGTTTTTGGTTAAATAAAACCCCCCTTCTGGAAAAATCAGCTAGAAAAAATTTCCCCTTTTTGTCCCTCTCTTTATTTTGTTGTTCTTGTGTTTTTTTCAATTTTTATTTTATTTTTGCCCGTTTGGGCCATTCATTTATATGTTCGATAAAATCTTTCTGTTTTTTCTTTTGGAGTATAATTGGGTACATGTAGAAAAATGCGTTTTGGTTGTAGTGAAAAAGAGAATGCGGATAATTTTTGGAAAATTTTGGTGTTTTTAGGTATGTTTTGTCCCTTGTTAGTTGAATTTGATTAGGGTTTTTTTTTTTAAATTCCCTGTGCGTAAAAATTTACAGAGTGGGCAAGCCAGGGCACCTCTTAGATTATGTGCGCGATTGATTCTGGGACTTAATTTTTTGTTTCTGTCTTTCCCGTGAAGTATGGTGTATTTTTTAAACGGTTTTATCCCCCATGTGGCTCTACGCAGTCGGTGGGCTTTAAAAGAAGATAAAATAACTTCCAATCGGTGTTTTGCCACACCGTCAAAAAAGGGAAGGAAAAGGATGAACGTTTAACAGACGTTCCCATGCAGGGAATAAATGGTTTAAAACTTGGTAAAAACGTGTTATATAATTAATATATATATATTATTGGGTTTTTGTGTGTTGTGTTGTGGTGTGTGTGTGTGTGTGTGTGTGTGGGGGGGATACGGGGGGGTGCAAAAAAGGATCGTTATGAAAAAGAAAAAAACCCCAAAACTCATTGCATTTTTATGCAAAAAATGAAAATTTCATAACTGTTATAAAAAAGCACAGCCCCTTTAAACCCCGATACTCAAACTGCTTTTAGTCGGTTTCCACACTCCCCTTTAACGGGCGGAATTAAACGGTGCAATAATGATGTGGTCTTATTGTAACCCACTTTTTCCCCCCCTGTTTTAAAACCGTTTTTTCCCGGATTTAATGTGCCTGGTATTAAAAACTGGCCCGCTTTTTAGAACGTGTAAGTTGTTGTATTTATTTGTGTCATTTGCTATTTTTGATAAACCCGAAGGTTGTGTTTTGCGGTTACATATGTTGACAGCTGTCGAAAAGATTTTTAGGGGATTTTTTTTTCCCAAATTAAACTATTTTTAAAAATTTGGAAAAAATCAAATAAAATCTATTATGTGAGGTAATTAATGAAATACGTATTGTAACCCCAATTACAAAAACCACTCTCTCTGTCTCTGGGCCTTTTCTCTTCTTTCTCTCTCTCCCTCTCTTCTCCTCTCTCTCTTTTATCTTTGTCTGTTGTTGCAAAACCTATCTATTATCTATCTTCTTCTATCCCTCTTTTCTTCACCACTTTTTCAACAACAAACCGCACGCGCCAGAGGATGCCACGTGCCTCATTCACCAATCTTTTGCCCCCAAACATTTCCCCCATACCTCCCCCCACCCCACCCACCCCCCCCCACCTCGCTTCATTGTTTAGATTTCTCATCAGGGAAAGGCTCCACCGAAGCAAAAATTTGGGCAACCCCAAGCCAAGCCAGTCGTTGAAATCGAATGTCTGACGGTGGGGAAAAAATTGGGCCAAAAAAGCAAACCTGAGGGGTGCCGAAGAAGAGCACAAAAATGAATCTATTAGGGTCTTTCAACTTATAAAAGTGGGGGGGTTTCCCTTTTTTTAGCTGCCCAAATTTTTGTCAAAGATTTCCCCTTTCATTTCTCTTTTCTGTCTTTCTGGTTAAAAATGGTGTGTTTTTCGAAAAATTTCAGTGTTTTTTAAAAACGGAGGTAAAAACAGTTTTTTCTGGTTAATTAAACGTGTTGGAATTGTTGGGCCGAGGTCCCTTCGTTCAAAAAGCACGGGATATCAGGCAAGTGATTGGTTTTGCTTTTTCTTTGTTCTAAATTGTCGAGTTTTTGGGGGGCCCATGATCTGTGTGGTTTTATCATTTTTTTCTTTTAATCGGAATGGGGTTATTTTTTCCTAACTTCTTGATGATTCGACCTTGCTGATGTCAGGTGTGTTTTATGATAAATATTGCTGCGCCAAGTCGTTATCCGCCATTGCAAACGAAATGATGCATAAAAGTGGTTTTGTTTGGGGGTGTGGTGAGGGTTTTTGTTGTTTGTTGTTGTTGTTGTGATGCCCATGATGTATGATGTGTATGATGATTTTGTTTTTTTAGGTGTAAATAGTGAAAATTTAAAAGGTAAAGTTTATTTGATATTCTAAGACATGGGGGAATAGAGAGGACATGTACTGATCTAAATTTTTGGGGCCGCATTTGAAGGTAATCCCTATTCGTCCCCCTCACTGCCTTATCAAAATTCATAAATTTTTTTCATTTTCCCTTTTTAAATTATTTTCACTGCCTTTCGTGAATTCAAAAATTTCATTTCATTTCCCCTTAAATTAGTTCACTGCCTTATCTAAAATTCATAAATTTTTTCATTTTCCCTTTTTAATTGTTCATTGTTTTCTCAGAATTCTTTTTTTTTTTTCCTTCTTTATTTTTTTTTATTTGCGTCTTCAACCCCATAAAAAAAAACTGACTTTCGAAAACACATTGTTTCATTTTTTTCTTGTGTTTGTATGTTCAGTTTGGATTTTTTTTTTAAAATTGAAGTTTTTCCCTAATATCGGGCAACCACGAAATTATGTTTTAAAGGCTCGGGCCCGAAGCTTCTTTTGAAATGTAGTAACCCATGTTATGTGAATGTTCCCTTGCTCATAAAAAAAATTTGTTTCAGTATTCAGAAAAAAAAAAACCGAAAAAAGAATAAAAACCCGTTTTTAATCAACTAGACATAAAGGGCGAAATTTTCGGCCAACTGGCCTTGTCAAGGTGATCACAAACAAAAAAAACACCGTACAAAATTTAAATACGCGTTCTTATTTTTTTTTCCGTTTTTTTTTTTTCTTTTCTGGTTCCTGTTTTACATAAACGCAGACGTCACACTTTTTTTGGAATTCAGCGTATTGTCCTCTTTCTTGAAAATTTAAAGGGACTAGTTTAAAAGTTTTAACCAAGAATAAAAAATTTTAAGGGAAAAACCCCAAAACAGCTTTAGGTTAGCGGCCCGACACATTTTGGAAAAAAAAATTTTGATCTTTGGACCCCATAAAAATTTCACAAAAATGGGCCCCAAAACAAAAATAAAACAAAGCTAAAAAACGAGGGATGCTGTTTTTATGTGGTTGTCTTTCAGATTTCTTTTTAGGAGGTTTCAAATAACCCCAAACACAAATAGAAGCCAGATTTTTTATGGTTTTTTTGTTCAACCTCCCCTTAGCTTGTTATTTATCGAAGATTATTCATTGGGGGAAAGGTGGTCCTGTTTTAGACAATAATAATGTTTGTTTGTATTAATACTACAAACTACATACAACATAGCCTCCTTTACGTAATACATACATACGTCATACGTACGTACGCGATACCATACAAACTGCATAGTAGAATAATAATACATACATACATACTACAAATAATAAAAACTACATACATTGCGACCTACATCCATACATAATACATCATCCTCTACTACATACATACATTGCGAACTTACATAAGTATGTATGTTGGTATATGTTACTTTTTTTACATAAGAAACATATTTACGTGATACTCTACATACATCATACAAAACTAAACATACTCATAATACAAATACATACTAAACATAACACTATACTTGCGTGCTTTGCCCCTAGTATTAACACTTTAAATAATAAACTTTTGTTAGAAAAAAATTTTGAAAGGGGATTCTTGGGCTGGAAAAAAATGCTATTGTTCTTAACTTAAAATACAAAACCCATAATAGGGGGAAGCGTTGTTGAGAGGGAAGTAACTATGACAATAAATTGTTGGTAAGTCTTCTAGCATGTAAGTCAATGTTTTAAATTGCCTGTGTTTGACACAGTGGTGTATCCTTTCAAAATTTCTTTTATATTTACTCGGAATGTTGTTGTTGTTGTGTTTTTCTTCTTCTTTCTTTTTTCTTCTTCTTCTTCTTTTTTTTTCTTTTCTTTTTTTTCTTCTTCTTTTTTTCTTTTTTTTTCTTCTTCTTTTCTTTGTATTATTATTTTATTAAATTTTTCTTATAATTTCTTTGTTTATCTTATTGTTATTATTTTTATTATTTAAGTAGATTATTTTTCATCGTTGTTTTTTTTCGATTATTGTTGTTTTTATTGTTTTTTCTTACAAGTTTGCATTTCTAATGGGTGCTATGCATGGTCTTTTGTGTTTCCATAAGCCACTGGCTCTGACGACTTGCAAGTTTTCAAATCGTTTTTGATATTTTGCACTTACACACAAAGTGAAAAAGTGGTTTCTTAAAACATGTTAAGGTTTCCATGGACAGAAAAAAAACAATGAGACAAATTTTAATAAAGGGAAAGGAAAAACATTTTTGAAGAAGATAAAGGCCCCAAACCCATTTTATAGGAAATTTTATGAGGTAAAAAGGAATTAGAGATTGTCAAACAGGAAGTGAGGGAAGGAGAGTCATGTAGACCAGGGAGAAAATTGGGGGGATTGCTGGTGGCTGGGACGGGAGGGTGGGAGTGTACTTGAGCGAAAGGGATAGTTCGTGGAGGCCGGGGGTTTGCCAAGCCTGGAGGGCACATGATGATAATGAGATACACACAAAAGGGGTTTAGGTTAAAGGTTGCCAATGACGCCCAGAAATTCAGAAAATGTCCCCCCTTTTAAATTTTGGGTAGCCAGCTCCCCCCCCCTCCCCCCCACCCCTAGGGAGCCCCGGGGGTCTCTGGTATCAACCCCACCTTCTGGAAAAATTTTTGCAGGAATTTTCTTTTTTTTCATCTTTTCTTTTTGCCCTTTTTCCTTTGTTTCTGTCATTTTCCTTCAAATTTTTGCCTTGTGGCCCTTCCCTGTTGGTTCAAAAAAGTCGTCTTACTTTCTCTGAGGATTTTAAATTGGTACATGTATTAAGTGCTTTTTGGCTCTGGTCCCCAGTTTTGTTTAGATTTGATTCGGGTGTTTTTAAATCCCCCCGTGTGATAAATTAGATGGGGGTCAAAGCCCGGGGCTTCCCTTTGTTATGGCCCCGAAAACATTCATATGTGTACTAAACTTTTCTTTGCTTTTTTTCCCCCGTTCAAGTATTGTTAGCTTTGAAACGGTTAAGCTTGATTGGCTTTGGGCTTGGGGGGTGTAAATAAAATTCAATAACAATAGGTTTGAGGCGAATGAACCCCGGCTACCGAATAGAAGCCAAGTTACCCCCTTTATACCCGCCCGGATCTCAATATGGTGAAAATTTTCTGTGATAGACAGGACCCCCGGGGTGTTTTTGCTTTACTACCCTGTGGTCCCCTGAGGCATGAAGTTTTGATTCACTGTTGCTCTTTGCTTATAGTATGTCGCGCGTAAGAAGCTATGGGGGGGAGAACCACACGCATGGTTGTTTCCATCTGTTTGTGATTTTGTGTGGGTCTTTGCTGGCTTCAAACCTCTGGAGGTTTGGTATTTTGGGTTCCCTTTTGCTTTTCGAGGATTTCTTTTTTTTTTTTTTTTTTTTTTTTTTTTTTTCTTTTCTTCTTCTTTTCTTCTTTTCTTCTTCTTCTTTTCTTCTTTTTTTTTTCTTTTCTTCGCAATTTTTTTTTTCTTTTCTTTTCGCAATTTTTTCTTTCTTTTCTTCTTCTTCTTCTTGCAATCTTCTTTGCAATTTTTTCGAAATTTTTTTTTTCGTCGTGTCTTCTTCTTCTTCTTCTTTTTTTCTTCTTCTTCTTCTTCTTCTTTTATTTTCTTCTTCTTCTTCTTCTTTCTTCTTTTTTCTTCTTCTTCTTTTCGCAAAACTTCCATTTTTCGCAATTCTTTTTTCTTCCTCTTCCCCCTCCCCCTTCTTTACCATTGCTTTTTCTTCTTTTCATCCTACTTTTTTACTTTATCCCGTCCTTTTCTTTCCCCCCGTTCCTTCCCCCTTTTTTTTTGTTTAAAACCTAAGGTATCCCCTTTTTCCCCCAAAAACATCCCCTTTTTGAGAATCAAACTCGCCGAAACGTGTTTAGTTAACTTTCGTACGAAAGCACCTCACCGTACTGTCGTCACAATATGGTGCGCGTTTTTTCCATTGGCTTCTCGGTGAAAGTTAGGGAAAAAACGAGGCCGCAGTGGAAAAAAGGGATGACCCTTTCATTTTTTTCCGTACATGTACCCCCGTAGAGGGGTAATTCGGAAGAGTACAGTCAGTACTCTTACAAATCAATGCACGTGGAGTGCGCACTTTGTACCCAAAAGCATTTATGCGTTGTGCGGCGTGCAGCTCCACTTGCACCTCCCCCGCTCACCTCCACTGACCTAATAACACATGCGCGCGCACCCGTACTAAACACAGCCAGAGGGCACCGAACCGTGTGTACTTGTGCATATATGCATTTTGCACTTACATCATAATCATCATGCTACTACTACTTTAAATAACAACATATACCACCAACACACATACATAAAAACATCATCATCCTACATACAAACATATGTGATACTAATCCTGATGCCATCCAAAATACATACATACTCCCAAAACCAATACAACTGCAAATACATCATACGACAGACATACATGCATGCATACTACTACACATACAACAACAAAACAAAAATACTACATAAAAATCAACATCATAAACATCATACTCCCCGGACAAAATTCGTAAACATATGTCCAAAACCACAGCAACACACATACAAAAAACTACATCACATAAAAACACTACACCGAAACAACATAATAATACGTAATACATTCGTCACAACGGTACACACACTGCTCCAATACTACATACATACATAATACATCTAATAATCATGCATCAAAATACTACTGCACCACACAAACAACATACTAACACACAACATCCCATCTCATCGCCAACCACTACCCCATCCATACATAATACTAACCCTCATACAACTACACACACAACATACTCAAATAAAAATTGCTCTGCTGCTATTTCATCATGCAAATAATACATATACACACACAAATGCTACACATAATATACTCAGAAACAACTAAAAACATGCCCACACCAAAATAAACACACCATACAAAACTCTATATACATAAAACATAAACATAATCATCCCTACTCATACATACACACCATAAACATACTACATCCCAACATACATCAACTACTAAAAATACATACTACATACTAATACCACTTACATAATAATAATACATACATACATACATACATACATACATACATACACAATCATACATAATACATCATAAAATAATACTAATAAAACCCATACATACATACATTCATACATACATACATAATACATCATACATAATACATACACCACAAATACATACATACATACATACAACATACATACTACATACATAATGATAATACATGTACACACGCTCGTTTTTGATTAGACCTCCATTGTCAAGGAAAAGATGAAACCCCATCTGTCACCCCATCCCCCCCACCCCCCCCCCCATTTTCCCTTTTCCCTTTTAGGCCCTGGTCCAGAAAACAACCAGTTGTGACCTTTCGGGAAAAATTTTTGGAGTTTCATCACACCGCAGTACCAGTGTCGTATCGTTCCAGACAGTTGAGGGGCAGGGAATCCCTTGTGTATAAAAAGCAGGTTTGACGTTTTTTCCCCCCTTGGGGTAAGAAGTTTGAGTGTATCCAGCATTGCTTTTTTCAACACTTTTTGACCCCCCACTGACAAAAGGGGCAGTAGTGGACGAGGCCCTTTGTGTGTGGGCTGAAAACTCTGAAAGAGACAATAAGTTTTATTTTTGGTTTTTTTGATTTTCAGCTTATAACCATTTTGCACCCTTCCTAACCAATAAAGTCAAATTTGTCGATAAGTATAATTTTTTGTGTGTTTTTTAAAGGTGGGAAGTGCTATATTTGGCCGCTGAAAAATTCACAAGTTCCGTAACATTTTGGTGTTAAAGTAAGCTTTTTTTTAAAAATTTTTTTTTTTTTTTTTTGTTATTTTTGGGTGGATGGGAAATTTAAATAAAAAAGGGAAGTATGGAATTTCGTTTATTGGTTGTTTTAATGCTTGTTGCTAAGGGGTTCTGACCATCCCCTTCAAATTTAGGCCATTTTCCCTTTAACGCTGTTTTTTTTTTTTTTTTTTTTCAAATGGTGACTTTATTCATTTTGAAAACCCCCCTTTTTTTTTTTTTGTAGCCCGAAAATAACTATAGTACCTTGAAAAGTGAGATTCAAATTTTATTGTCCAAAACTAAAAAACGCCTCACTGAGACTTATTGTACCTTTTTTTCGGGGGGTCCATTTTTCTTCATTTCTTTACATTCTCCCCCCTTCCTTTTATCTCCCCTTTTTTTTTTCTTTTTTTTTTTCATTTTTCATTGTCCTTCCTCCTGTTTTTTCCCCCTTCAATTTTTCCCCCCACCCGGTTTTTCCTTTGAAAGGGGTGAAAGGGTTTTTGGGGAAGGGTATTTTACTCGTCAGTTAGGAAACTGCGGAAAATGTCCGCGCAAAGGGATTCTATACGTCGTCAGTTTTGTGTTCTGCTGGAACTGTAGTGAAGAAGGGAAACTTCGTCGCGTTGTGTTAATGCTGGAACTGTCAGATTGCAAAAAGGGAATTTTACGTCGTCATTAGGTATAAATAGGGAACTGTCAGTTTCAAGAAGGGGTTTTTAAAGTCGTCGTTAGTGTATAACTGCTGGAACGTCAATTGCAAAAAAGGGTATCATACGTCGTGAGTTTTGTGTATAACGTGGAACTGCAGATTGCGGTCGTGTAGTTAGGTATAAATGCTGGAACTGTCAGATTGCGAAGGGGTATTATACGTCGGAGTTGTGTATAATGTGGAACTGTCAGATTGCGGATACTCGTAGTTGTGTAAATGCTGGAACTGTCAGATTTCAAGAAGGGATAATTATACGTCGTCAGTTAGTGTTAATGCTAGAATGTCAGATTTGAAGAAGGGATATCTATACGTCGTCATTAGTGTATAAACCGAAAAAACTGTCTGATTGCAAGAAATGGAGGGTATGATAAAATCTAAAAAGATGTTTTTATTTTTGGTGTATTGTTTTTTTTGTTTTGGGGTGTGATTTTTTTTTTTCTTTTTGTAAAATTTTATGCTAGTTTTTTGTAATTTGCTAAAATTTCTTTCACATTATTTTTCGTACTTTGTTTTCCTTTTTTGGTTTTTTGCTGATTTTTTTCCCCCTTTTGGGAAGGGATTATCGGTCTTTGATTGTTTTTTTTCCCCTTGTGGCTGAAGGGAATCGGTCTTGATTTTTTTTCCCTTTAGTTGTGAAGGGGTTATCGGGCTTTGATTGTTTTCCCCTGAGTTGTGAAGGGATTTTCGGTTTTATTGTTTTCCTTGAGTTTTCTGAAGGGATTTTTCGGTCTTTGATTGTTTTCCTTGAGTGGCTGAAGGGATTTGGTCTTTGTTGTTTTCCCCGATTTTTCTGAAGGGATTAACGGTTTTGATTTTTTTCCTTGAGTTGCTGAAAGGGGTTATCGGTTTTTACTGTTTTCCCCTGGTGGGAAGGGATTTCGGGTTTTTTTTGTTTTTCCCCCGATGGGGTGAAGGATTTCGGTTTTTTGGGTTTTTCCCCTGGGGCGGGGATTATGGTTTTGTTGTTTTTCCCTGAGTTGTGAAGGGTTTAACGGTCTTTGATTGTTTTCCCTGAGTTGCGAAGGGATTATCGGTCTTTGTTTTTTTCCCCCCTGAGTTGCTGAAGGGATTTGGTCTTTGTTGTTTCCCCGAGGGTAAAGGGGATTACGGTCTTTGATTTTTTCCCCCTGGTTGCTGAGGGTTATCGGTCTTTGTTTTTTTTCCCCTTGAGTGGTGAAGGGGTTTTGGGGTCTTTGATTGTTTTCCCTGGTGGTAAAGGGTTTTCGGCTTTGTTTTTTTCCCCCTGGGGGTGAAGGGATATCGGTCTTTTGGTTATCTTACCCCTTTCCCCTTCTGTCGCCCTGTCTCCCCCCACAGAAGAAGTAGCAAACAAGATAACAAAGAACAAGAAAACAGGGAGTGCATTTAAAAATTTTGATAAAGGAAAATATTAGTTAAATAGGTAAAAATGCAAGGCACCAAATTTCACTAAAAAGAATGAAATTTAAAGAAATGGAGTGTTCTGATTACGGTTTTTTTTCTTTGTATTGTTCTTGCTAGCTGAATGGGTAGCGCAACTGTGTTAGTTTGAAAGTTCTACAACAGGGGAGATAAATTCCCCACTGATCCAAAAGGGTTTTGTTTTTGATTATTAAAAAGAAATGAAGAAAAATTGTAAAAAAAAAAAAAAAAAAAAGGGAAAGGGGTTTAGTATAGGGGAGAAATTAGGAAAAAAAGCGAAAGTAGAAAAACTATTGGGTTTTTTTTTTTTTTTCGTGTTTATTTTGGGAAAATTGTTGAACTTTTGTGCCCTTTACCCCACCTTCCCAAAAAAATTTAAACCTTTCGGATAAATGAAAATATAAGACACGGAAGATGAAAAAAATGAGTTATGGTAAAAACTGAAAATTCAATTTAATAAACGGGAAAATACGCAGAATTCTTCCAGTTCGATTATTAATTCCTTCCCTCCCCCCCCCAAAGAAAGTGCAAAGTTTGGGGAATGATTTTTAAAAGATTTCTGACAGAGAAAAACAAAAGATTGAAATAACTGGTAAATCTGTAAAAATTTTTGGTGGTTATTTTTTTTTTTTTTGGTGGGGAGGGGGGGGTCTGTTTTATTTCTTTTTTTTTTTTTTTTTTTTTTTTTTTAATATAGTATTTTTTTTAAAAAAATGGGTGATGCCCCACGAGATTGTGTGTTTCCTCATATGTCATATTGATAATGTCATACTAAAGTGCGTTTTTTGATTGGTTTCATGTCATGTTGTGATCAGTAGTGATATATACTTTTATAACTTTTAAAAACAGATTCTTTATACGTTTTTTTTTTCGGGACCGTCCTTTCATTGCAGTAAATTTTGTAGTGTGAAGCCCATGCTTTACGGGGAATCTTGATCATTTGTCTACCGGGTAATTCTCAGCCCCCAATAAAGGTTTAAGGAGGGGGGGAAAAAAATACCTTCCCCATTTTGGAATAAAACCTGAATTATTCGATGGGGAGCGAGTTACTCTACACATTTTGTGTGACTGCGCATGTAATTTGTATGGAAAGAGGAATTTTATCTAAAATTCTCCCTGATGCGGTGGAATTTTCGCCCTAACCGATTCCTTTACGTAGAAGAGATTTTTGTGCCACGTTGTGGAATGTTTGATGAGATCAAAATTTACGTCCCAAAGGGTTATTCAGACATCAAGGTTTTCTACCTCTTTGTGTAATTCCCCTTTAAAAGGTGTGCCCAAAACATTTGGAGAATCAAGGGTTTTTCCAGCGTCTTTGCCTATTTTCTTTCAAAACGTATGTGGTTAAGAAATGTTACTGTCCCGACTCTAAATTCGTCAATATGTGGATCTCACTATAAAAGAGAGGAAAAACATTTGTGCTTCTCAAACTTTGATCCAAACGAGGAGGTCCATTTTAAGCAGACATTTTTACAAACATGTAGATGCATTTAAAGGGGGCGTATCATTAAAACACGCTTGTCATAAATGTAAAACAATAAAACGTCCCTGGTTATGCTTTCTCTGTCTTTCTCTTCTTTTTTTTTCCTCCTCTCTCTGTCTCTTTTTTCTTTCTCTTTTCTCTTTTGCTCTTTCTCTCTTTTTTCTTTCTCTCTCTCTTTTTTCTTTTCACTTTTCTCTCTTTCTTTTTCTTTTTTTCTCACTTTCTGTTCTCTCTCTCTCTCCCCTTTTTTACTTTCCTTTTTTTGTTTATCTTTTTCTTTCTCTTTTCTTTTCTCTATTTTTTCTTTTTTTTCTTCTGTTTTCTTCTCTCTCTCTCTCTCTTTTTTCCCCTTTTCTCTTGTTCTCTCATTTTCTCCCCTTTCTCTTGTTCTCTCTCTCTCTTCTTTTGTTCTTCTCTTTCTTTTCTCTCTCTCTCTCTTTCTCTCTCTTCTCTCTCTCTCCACCCACACACACATACACCCCCACAACACAACAAAACGCATTCAGTCAAACTTTGACCCTTCCTACCAAAAAAACGCATTCAGTCGAACTATGACCTTTCCATCTATCCCCAACCCCCCCCCCCCTACCCCCCCTCACCCCCTCACCAAACCCCCTACACCACTCCATCCCCATGTTTTTTCCCCTCTCCCCCCAGATTTCTCCGGCGAAACCCCCCAAAGAGTTGGAAAATTAGTTCACGATGCCAAACGGTGCTAAAATTGAATGTTTTTCGGTGGTTACCCCCTTGAGACCAAATTAGCAACCTGAGGAGCGCGGGAAGGCCGGGAAACATCAAAAAGAATTGTTGGGCCGTTATCCTTTTTTCACGTTGGGGCCTTATCAATATTTTAGCTGCAGGTCCCATCCTTTTCCTCTCCTCCTTTCTCCGTCTCTGGGGTGAAATTGTCTTGTCTTTGCCAAAGTGTGTTTAGTTTTTGGGCCCTTCAGTTTGAAAATCCAGAAAAACAAAGTGTATCAGTATTCTGAAAACTGTGTTGGTGTTTTTTTTAGAAAGAAATTTGAAGCCTGAACAGTGTTTTGTTTAGGAAATTTGAAGCCATGAACGGCCCATTGAACGGGGTAATGTGTGGTGCAGCCCTACCTTGTGGACGAAAATGTCTTTAGTTTTTGGAAAAAATACGATTTAAAATTCAAATTTTTATTGGAAATGAAATAATTCTTGGGGTTTACAGGGAAATTTATCCCCATTTTGGAGAATTCTCAATCAAACACGTTTCCCTACCATTCGTTTAAAAGAACAGATGTTTGAGGAGTGTTTCTGAGCTTCTGTTTTTGTGCTTTGTATCGATCTATGCTAGTGAAGGGAAACCAAAACTGTGTTGGTTTGAGAAGTTCTAACATGGGGATAAATTCCTACGTGACTTCAAGGTTATGTTTTTGTTAATGTTTTTAAAAAATTCCCCTGTTCCCCCTTTTTTTTTGGAGAATGAAGACAAAACCATTAACATCTATAGCGTATAAAGTCAGAAAGAATTATGCTTTTGTTAAACAAAAAACTCGAAAAGAAACAGAGGACCCCGTAAACACGCAAGGAACAAAAAAAACCCCACGTCCTCCCACACAACAACACAACCCCCACCCACACAACACACAACACCACCACACACCAACACACCATACCCCACACCACCCCACCTCTCAACACCCCCCAACCCCACCCCCACAACACCCCCCCCACAACACACCACACTCAAAAATTGAAAGTAATGGCATTCAAGCATTTTTCCCGAAAATGACTTGACAAACGCAAAATTTTATAGCCCATAACACAATTCCCTGTTAGTTTCAAAAAATAAGAAATTCAGGGAGGATTTGTGAGATTTCAGTATATAGCAGAAAGATAGACAGACAGACAAAAATGGTAGAGGGGGGGGGCTGGAGGATGGATGGTGGTGGATGGATGGCGGTGGACGGCGGAGGAGTGGTAGGGGTAGGTAGGTAGGTGGAAGGATGGATGGATGGATACATATAAAAAACATACATACATACAAAATAAACATAAAATTGTTTATATATAAAATTTAAAGTGGTAAAAAAAAACTAAACAAAACATTTATAACAAAACGGTTATAAAGGAATCCGGAATAACAGGGCTTTTTTCAATCCCCATTTTTTCTTCCCCCTTTGTCTTATTAAAACTTTCCAATAACAGGGAACAAAGGGCTCGAACGGTTATGCGGGATGCCGAGCGGGCTTGCAGCAGAAAGGCTAGGAGACTCAGGCCACGCAGTGGTAGTTAGGTAGCTTGGTATACTGGTAGTCCTGGAATCGCTTCGCAATGGGGTGATGCGCCCCCGAAAAAAGGGGTAGGGGACCACTGGCGTGGATGACTGGCCATCATTCAGTTTGTAACTTTTGCACACTTTCACCAGACCGTCTGGCCTAGAAACAGTTTTCTTTTATTTTCTTTGTTTCTTGTGATTTGATTTATTTCTAGCCCAAAAGTCACCGTGGCAAAAACGTAAAGAAAATCCTTTTAATTTAAAGAAATTGAGTCATCCAAATGTCGAGAAAAAGCAGACGCTCGCAGAGATTTTCGTCGGTCAAAAAAGGGATGTTTTATCAGTCTTTTTTTCCCCTTTTACTGTATAAAGGGATTGTTAACAGGGATTTTATTTGGTTCACCCGTTTTTAGGTTTCCCCTGTATATTCATAATGTATACATTACAAATGATTTTCAAAATTATTTTTTAGCATGGAGGTTCTTGATTTTCAGTCTTTTTTTTTAAGTTTTTATGAAACACTAATGTCGGAAGTGTGTCTTTTTGACGGTTTGTCATAAATTTG
>JAPXFY010004804.1:5000-15000 GCA_030674185.1 Monoplex corrugatus | reverse complement strand
TTCTTGTTCTTGTTCTTCTTGTTCTTTCTTATTTTTTCTTATTCTTGTTCTTGTTCTTCTGTTCTTTTTTTTCTTTGTTTTCTTATTCGTTTCTTGTTCTTCTTGTTCTTATTCTATTCTTTCTTTTCTTTTCTTTTCTTGTTCTTCTTTCTTCTGTTCTTATTCTTTTCTTTTCTATTCTGTTCTTGTTCTTTTCTTTTATTCTTGTTCTTTTCTTATTCTTTCTTGTTCTTTTTCTTTTCTTCTTTTCTTCTTGTCTATTCTTATTCTTATTCTTATTTTGTTTCTTGTTCTTTTCTTCTTTTCTTATTCTTTTCTTTTCTTTTCTTGTTTGTCTTGTTCTTTCTTTTTCTTTTTCTTTTCTCTTTCTGTTTCTTTTTTTTCTTTTCTTTCTTTCTTTTTTTCTTTCTTTCTTTCTTTTCTTTTCTCTTATTGTCTTTTTTGTTCTGTTCTTTTGTCTGTTCTTGTTCTTCTGTTCTTTTCTTGTTTTCTTCTTTTCTTTTTTTCTTTTTTTTCTTTATTCTTTTTTTTTTTTTTTTTTCTTTTGTTCTTTTTTTTTTTCTTTTGTTTTCTCTTCTTTTCTGTTCTGTTCTTGTTTCTTATTCTTTTTTCTGTTTTGTTTCTTTTCTTTTCTTATTTTTTCTTTTTTTCTGTTTATCTTTTTTTTTTTTCTCTTTTTCTTGTTTCTTTTCTTTTTTTTTCTTTTCTTTTCTCTTCTTCTTTCTCTTTCTTTTCTTTTTTTCTTCTTTTTTGTCTCTTTTGTTTTGTATTCTTTTCTTTTTTTTTCTTTTCTTTTTTCTTTCTTTCTTTTTCTTTTTTCTTTTCTTTTTTATTCTTCTTTTCTTTCTTGTTGTTTTCTTTCTTCTTCTTTTTTTTTTCTTCTTATTCTTTTTTCTTTTTTTTCTGTTTCTCTTATTCTGTTCTTTTTTTTTCTTTCTTGTTTTATTCTTTCTTTTCTCTTATCTTTTTTTTTTTTCTGTTTTATTTATTTTTTTTCTTATTTGTTTTTTTCTTATTTTTTTTTTTCTTTCTTTCTTTTTTTTTTCTTTCTTATTCTTATTCTTGTTCTTCTTGTTCTTATTCTTATTCTTATTCTTATTCTTGTTCTTGTTCTTGTTCTTCTTGTTCTTCTTGTTTCTTATTCTTATTCTTATTCTTGTTCTTGTTCTTATTCTTATTCTTATTCTTGTTCTTATTCTTATTCTTGTTCTTGTTCTTGTTCTTGTTCTTCTTGTTCTTCTTGTTCTTATTCTTTATTCTTTTCTTATTCTTGTTCTTGTTCTTGTTTTCTTATTCTTATTCTTGTTCTTATTCTTATTCTTATTCTTGTTCTTGTTCTTGTTTCTTGTTCTTGTTATTCTTGTTCTTGTTCTTGTTCTTGTTCTTCTTATTCTTGTTCCTGTTCTTCTTATTCTTGTTCTTGTTCTTCTTATTGTTGTTTTTGTTCTTGTTCTTGTTCTTCTTATTCTTGTTCTTGTTCTTGTTCTTCTTATTCTTGTTCTTGTTCTTCTTATTCTTGTTCTTGTTCTTCTTATTCTTGTTCTTGTTCTTCTTATTCTTGTTCTTGTTCTTGTTCTTGTTATTCTTGTTCTTGTTATTCTTATTCTTGTTCTTGTTCTTGTTCTTGTTCTTGTTTTTCTTGTTCTTGTTCTTGTTCTTCTTATTCTTGTTCTTGTTCTTGTTCTTGTTATTCTTGTTCTTGTTCTTGTTATTCTTGTTCTTGTTCTTCTTATTCTTGTTCTTGTTCCTGTTATTCTTGTTCTTGTTCTTGTTCTTGTTGTTCTTGTTCTTGTTCTTCTTATTCTTGTTCTTGTTCTTGTTCTTGTTATTCTTGTTCTTGTTCTTGTTATTCTTGTTCTTGTTCTTGTTCTTGTTATTCTTGTTCTTGTTCTTGTTATTCTTGTTCTTGTTCTTGTTCTTCTTATTCTTGTTCTTGTTATTCTTGTTCATTCTCTTGTTCTTGTTATTCTTGTTCTTGTTCTTCTTATTCTTGTTCTTGCTCTTGTTATTCTTGTTCTTGTTCTTGTTCTTGTTATTTCTTGTTCTTGTTCTTCTTATTCTTGTTCTTGTTCTTGTTATTCTTGTACTTGTTCTTCTTATTCTTGTTCTTGTTCTTGTTCTTCTTGTTCTTACTCTTGTCTTGTTCTTGCTCTTGTTCTTGTTCTTGTTCTTCTTATTCTTGTTCTTGTTCTTGTTCTTCTTATTCTTGTTCTTGTTCTTGTTCTTCTTATTCTTGTTCTTGTTATTGTTCTTCTTATTCTTGTTCTTGTTTTTTCTTATTCTTGTTCTTGTTCTTCTTATTCTTGTTCTTTTTCTTGTTCTTGTTCTTCTTATTCTTGTTCTTGTTCTTCTTATTCTTGTTCTTCTTATTCTTATTCTTGTTTTTGTTATTCTTGTTCTTGTTCTTGTTCTTGTTATTCTTGTTCTTGTTCTTCTATTCTTGTTCTTCTTATTCTTATTCTTGTTCTTGTTATTCTTGTTCTTGTTCTTGTTCTTTTTTCTTGTTCTTGTTCTTGTTCTTGTTCTTGTTATTCTTGTTCTTGTTATTCTTGTTCTGTTCTTGTTCTTGTTCTTGTTTTTCTTATTCTTGTTCTTCTTATTCTTGTTCTTGTTCTAGTTCTTGTTCTTGTTATTGTTGTTCTTGTTCTTGTTATTCTTATTCTTGTTCTTGTTCTTCTTATTCTTGTCTTGTTCTTGTATTCTTATTCTTGTTCTTGTTATTCTTATTCTGTTCTTGTTCTTCTTATTGTTGTTCTGTTATTCTTGTTCTGTTCTTGTTATTGTTCTTATTCTTGTTCTTGTTCTTGTTATTCTTATTCTATTCTTGTTCTTGTTCTTCTTATTATTGTTCTTGTTCTTGTTCTTCTTGTTCTTATTCTTGTTCTTCTTATTCTTGTTCTTGTTCTTCTTATTCTTGTTCTTGTTCTTCTTATTCTTGTTCTTGTTCTTCTTATTCTTGTTCTTCTTATTCTTGTTCTTGTTCTTGTTCTTGTTCTTCTTATTCTTATTCTTGTTCTTGTTCTTCTTATTCTTGTTCTTGTTCTTCTTATTCTTGTTCTTCTTATTCTTGTTCTTGTTCTTGTTCTTGTTCTTCTTGTTCTTCTTATTCTTGTTCTTGTTCTTTTTATTCTTGTTCTGGTTCTTCTTATTCTTGTTCTTGTTCTTGTTCTTGTTCTTCTTGTTCTTCTTATTCTTGTTCTTGTTCTTGTTCTTGTTCTTCTTATTCTTGTTCTTCTTATTCTTGTTCTTGTTCTTGTTCTTGTTCTTGTTCTTCTTGTTCTTCTTATTCTTGTTTTTGTTCTTGTTCTTGTTCTTCTTATTCTTGTTCTTCTTATTCTTGTTCTTGTTCTTGTTCTTGTTCTTCTTATTCTTATTCTTGTTCTTCTTATTCTTATTCTTGTTCTTGTTCTTGTTCTTGTTCTTCTTATTCTTATTCTTATTCTTGTTCTTGTTATTCTTATTCTTGTTCTTGTTCTTGTTATTCTTGTTCTTGTTATTCTTATTCTTATTCTTGTTCTTGTTCTTCTTGTTCTTGTTCTTCTTATTCTTGTTCTTGTTCTTGTTCTTCTTATTCTTGTTCTTGTTCTTCTTGTTCTTGTTCTTGTTCTTGTTCTTCTTGGTCTTGTTCTTGTTTTTGTTATTCTTGTTCTTGTTCTTCTTATTCTTGTTCTTGTTCTTGTTCTTGTTATTGTTATTCTTATTCTTGTTCTTGTTCTTCTTGTTTTTGTTCTTGTTTTTGTTATTCTTATTCTTGTTCTTGTTTCTTGTTATTCTTGTTCTTGTTCTTGTTATTCTTGTTCTTGTTCTTATTCTTGTTCTTGTTCTTGTTATTCTTATTCTTGTTCTTGTTCTTGTTCTTCTTGTTCTTGTTCTTGTTCTTGTTATTCTTATTCTTGTTCTTGTTATTCTTATTCTTGTTCTTGTTCTTGTTATTCTTGTTCTTGTTATTCTTATTCTTGTTCTTGTTCTTGTTATTCTTGTTCTTGTTCTTGTTCTTGTTCTTGTTATTCTTATTCTTGTTCTTCTTGTTCTTGTTCTTGTTCTTCTTGTTCTTGTTCTTGTTCTTGTTATTCTTGTTCTTGTTCTTGTTATTCTTTTTCTTGTTTTTGTTCTTGTTATTCTGACGGTACATAAGCAGATTTATGAAACCGCAAAACAGAAAATTGTCGATCTCGTCCATGATGCTAAAACTAAATTCTATTCTTCTAAAGTTGTTTCAGCAGTATCATGCAAAGATCTTTTTAGAACTGTCACAGGCATGCTGGGAAAGGTTTTCGATGTTACTCTGCCGTCCACACATGAATTATCTCAGTTACCAAAATTGTTTTCCGACTTTTTTACCCAGAAAATTCTGACCATCCGTGATGGGTTTCTGTCATCCTCTGACACAACTGACCAGTCCGTTATTTATAAAGGTACACCACTCTGTCAGTTTACTCCTGTTTCTGAATCATTTGTACGGAAGCTGATTACTGAGTCCCCCAAAGTCTCTTGTATTCTCGACCCCATCCCCACCCCTCTTCTCTATGACCACCTCGACACCCTTCTCCCCACTATCACTCGCATTCTTAATGAATCACTATCTTCAGCTTCTGTTCCCTCTGATTTTAAGACTGCTCTTGTTAAGCCTCTCCTGAAAAAGTCTTCCCTTGACCCCAACGTGTTGAAAAATTACCGCCCCATTTCCCACCTCCCCTTTCTGTCCAAAATTCTCGAGAAAATTGCCCTCCACCAGCTTTCAGCTCATTTGACTGCCAACAACCTTCTATCTCCCCATCAGTCAGCATATCGTCCAGAGCACAGCACAGAGACTGCCATCCTTCGTTTCCTTAATGATATTCTCAATTCGTTAGATAAAAATAAAATTTCTGTCCTCCTCTTGTTAGATCTTTCAGCTGCTTTCGACACCATAGACCATGAAATTCTTCTCTCCCGTTTGGAACATACATTTGGTATTAGAGACTTAGCTCTTAATTGGTTTCACTCTTATCTTTCAGACAGGAAACAGTTTGTGCTAGTGGATAGTCACCGTTCAAATGAAACCTCCCTCGATTTTGGTGTGCCTCAGGGCTCCGTGCTCGGTCCTGTTTTATTCATTCTGTATACTACCCCTCTTTCTGATGTCATCCGCAGCCATTCCATTTCGAATGAAATGTTTGCGGATGACACTCAGCTCCTTCATTCAGCTTCTGTTGATGACTATCCTGATGCAATTTCTTCTCTCCAAAACTGTACCTCTGACATTGATCTCTGGATGTCATCAAATAAACTGAAACTTAACTGTGACAAGACGGAGGCTATACGTTTCTCACATCATGATATCAACACACTTTCTTCTTCTCTCCCTATAGGTTCTAGTTCCATTGAATTTTCTGACTGTGTCCGGGATTTAGGAGTTCTTTTAGATCATGATCTTTCTATGCAAAAACATGTCACTAAGATATGCCAGCTTTCTTATATGGAACTAAGACGTATTGCTTCTATCCGCCCCTTTCTTACTGAGGAAGCCACTAAAACTCTTATTTCCTCTTATATTCTTTCACGCTTGGACTACTGTAATTCTATTCTAATCGGCTGCCCTTCAGTTGTCATTCAACCTCTCCAACGTGTTCAGAATTCAGCAGCTAGGCTTGTTTGTAAAGCCCCTAGATCCCAGTCATGTTCTCCTCTTCTGAAAAAGTTGCATTGGCTTCCAGTTGAACAAAGAATCAAATACAAATGTTGCTGTCTCTGTTACAAAATTCTTACTTGCTCCGCTCCCTCTTATCTGTCTGAACTTCTTCAAGTGTATGTACCATCCAGAACTCTCCGATCCTCTACCGACAGAAGAACTTTCTGTGTTCCCCGTTTCAACCGGAAACTGCATGGTCAGAGAGCTTTCTCCCACTCTGCTGCCATGACCTGGAACTCCCTTCCCTATCATATTCGCCATAAGCAATGTCTTCCTTCTTTCAAGTCTAGTCTGAAGACCTATCTTTTCACTCAATACTTTCATTGATCTTCTCTTTCTCTTCTCTCTCAGCCCTGATCATCGTTCCTACATATATGTGTGTGTGTGTGTGTGTTTGTGTGTGTGTGTGTGTGTGTGTGTGTGTGTGTGTGTGTGTGTGTGTGTGTGTGTGTGAAGCATGTTTATGCGAGCAAGAGAGAGGGAGAGAGAGGGAGAGAGGAAAAGAGAGAGAGAGAGAGAGGCTGTGCGGGAGAGAGAGAGAGTGAGCAAGGAATATCGGGAGCACGGTAGAGAGCGAGAGTATGGTTGGGGTGGGGCAAGAGAGTGAGAGTATGAGTAAGAGTATGTGTAAGCGTGATAGAATTTGATAGTAGAGAAACTGAGTGGTTGAGAGAGGGAGTGTGTTTGGGTCTGTGTGTGTGTGTGTGTGTGTGTGTGTGTGTGTGTGTGTGTGTGTGTGTGTGTGTGTGTGTGTGTGAAGAGAAGAGAGAGAAAATATTTTTGTATGATTGTCACTATTTTTAGTAATATTTGAATTTACTATGTTAATATGTCTTGTTGAACGTAAATTTTATGTTTTATGTTATATAGTGTTAGCAGCGGTATGTTTAAATTTTATGTTGGTGTATCTATTTGTATTTAGTTATATACTGATTTTATGTGAAGCGCTTTGTGCTCTGGAAAGCGCTATATAAATTGCATTTATTATTATTATTATTATTCTTGTTCTTTTTCTTCTTATTCTTGTTCTTGTTCTTGTTCTTCTTGTTCTTGTTCTTCTTATTCTTGTTCTTCTTATTCTTGTTCTTGTTCTTGTTCTTCTTATTCTTGTTCTTGTTATTCTTATTGTTCTTGTTATTCTTGTTCTTGTTCTTGTTATTCTTGTTCTTGTTCTTGTTCTTGTTATTCTTGTTCTTGTTCTTGTTCTTGTTCTTCTTATTCTTGTTCTTCTTATTCTTATTCTTGTTCTTGTTCTTGTTCTTGTTATTCTTGTGCGTGTTCTTCTTATTCTTGTTCTTGTTCTTCTTATTCTTGTTCTTCTTATTCTTCTTATTCTTGTTCTTCTTATTCTTGTTCTTCTTGTTCTTGTTCTTCTTATTCTTATTCTTCTTATTCTTGTTCTTCTTATTCTTGTTCTTCTTATTCTTATTCTTCTTGTTCTTCTTATTCTTGTTCTTCTTATTCTTGTTCTTCTTATTCTTGTTCATCTTATTCTTATTCTTGTTCTTCTTATTCTTGTTCTTCTTATTCTTATTCTTGTTCTTGTTCTTCTTATTCTTGTTCTTGTTCTTGTTCTTGTTCTTGTTATTCTTATTCTTGTTCTTGTTCTTCTTATTCTTATTCTTGTTCTTGTTCTTGTTCTTCTTATTCTTGTTCTTGTTCTTGTTCTTCTTATTCTTTTCTTGATTCTTGTTCTTTATTCTCTTATTCTTGTTCTTATTCTTTTCTTGTTCTTCTTATTCTTGTTCTTAGTCTTGTTCTTGTTCTTGTTCTTGTTCTTATTCTTGTTCTTGTTCTTGTTCTTTTTTCTTTTCTTGTTCTTCTTATTCTTGTTCTTCTTATCTTGTTCTTTCTTCTTGTTCTTGTTCTTCTTATTTCTTGTTCTTTTGTTCTTGTTCTATCTTATTCTTGTTCTTGTTCTTTTTTCTTATTCTGTCTTTATTCTTGTTCGTTCTTCTTATTCTTGTCTTATTCTTGTTCTTTTCTTATCTTGTTCTTGTTCTTGTTCTTCTATTCTTGTTCTTGTTCTTGTTCTTCTATTCTGTTCTTCTTGTTCTTGTTTCTTGTTCTTGTTCTTCTATTCTTTCTTGTTCTGTTTTCTTATTCTTGTTCTTTCTTATTCTTGTTCTTGTTCTTCTTATTCTTATTCTTGTTCTTGTTCTTGTTCTTCTTATTCTTGTTCTTCTTATTCTTCTTGTTCTTGTTCTTTTATTCTTTTCTTGTCTTGTTTCTTGATTCTTGTTCTTGTTCTTGTTCTTGTTCTTCTTATTCTTGTTCTTCTTATTCTTGTTCTTGTTCTTCTTTCTTGTTCTTCTTATTCTTGTTTCTCTATTCTTGTTCTTCTTTCTTGTTCTTGTTCTTCTTATTCTTGTTCTTGTTTCTTGTTCTTCTTATTCTTGTTCTTCTTATTCTTGTTCTTGTTCTTATTCTTGTTCTTGTTTCTTCTTCTTATTCTTGTTCTTGTTTCTTGTTCTTTTTCTTGTTCTTGTTCTTATTCTTGTTCTTGTTCTTGTTCTTCTTATTCTTGTTTTTCTTGTTCTTATTCTTGTTTCTTGTTCTTGTTCTTTTATTCTTGTTCTTGTTCTTCATTTTGTTCTTGTTCTTTGTTCTTTTATTCTTTTCTTGTTCTTATTCTTGTTCTTGTTCTTCTTATTCTTATTCTTGTTCTTGTTCTTGTTCTTTTCTTATTCTTGTTCTTGTTCTTCTTATTCTTGTTCTTGTTTCTTGTTCTTCTTATTCTTGTTCTTGTTCTTGTCTTTTCTTGTTCTTGTTCTTGTTCTTCTTATTCTTGTTCTTTTCTTATTCTTGTTTTCTTGTTCTTGTTCTTGTTCTTCTTATTCTTGTTCTTGTTCTTTTATTCTTATTCTTGTTTTATCTTGTTCTTGTTCTTGTTCTTCTTATTCTTTTCTTTATTCTTGTTCTTGTTCTTCTTATTCTTGTTCTTCTTTTCTTGTTCTTCTTATTCTTGTTCTTGTTTTCTTATTCTTGTTCTTTCTTGTTCTTGTTCTTCTTATTCTTGTTCTTGTTCTTGTTCTTCTTGTTCTTTTATTCTATTCTTTCTTGTTCTTGTTCTTGTTCTTGTTCTTCTTTCTTGTTCTTGTTCTTTTGTTTTCTTGTTCTTGTTCTTGTTTTCTTATTCTTGTTCTTATTCTTGTTCTTGTTCTTCTTATTCTTTTCTTGTTCTTGTTCTTGTTCTTGTTATTCTTATTCTTGTTCTTGTTCTTCTTATTCTTGTTCTTGTTCTTCTTATTCTTGTTCTTGTCTTATTCTTGTTCTTGTTCTTGTTCTTGTTCTTTTATTCTTGTTCTTGTTTCTTGTTATCTTGTTCTTGTTCTTGTTCTTGTTCTTGTTCTTGTTCTTCTTATTCTTATTCTTCTTGTTTTCTTATTCTTGTTCTTGTTCTTGTTCTTCTTATTCTTATTCTTGTTCTTTTCTTGTTCTTGTTCTTCTTATTCTTGTTCTTGTTTTTTCTTATTCTTGTTCTTGTTCTTGTTTTCTTATTCTTGTTCTTGTTCTTGTTCTTCTTATTCTTGTTCTTGTTTTCTTCTTGTTCTTATTCTTGTTCTTGTTCTTGTTCTTCTTATTCTTGTTCTTTGTTCTTGTTTCTTGTTCTTCTTATTCTTATTCTTGTTCTTGTTCTTTCTTATTCTTATTCTTGTTCTTGTTCTTCTTATTCTTGTTCTTGTTCTTGTTCTTCTTATTCTTGTTCTTGTTTCTTATTCTTGTTCTTGTTCTTGTTCTTCTTATTCTTGTTCTTGTTCTTGTTCTTGTTCTTGTTCTTGTTCTTGTTTCTTGTTCTTGTTCTTGTTCTTCTTATTCTTATTCTTGTTCTTGTTATTCTTATTCTTGTTCTTGTTCTTGTTATTCTTATTCTTGTTCTTGTTCTTGTTCTTCTTATTCTTGTTCTTGTTCTTGTTCTTGTTCTTCTTGTTCTTGTTCTTGTTCTTCTTATTCTTGTTCTTGTTCTTGTTCTTGTTCTTCTTATTCTTGTTCTTGTTCTTCTTGTTCTTGTTCTTGTTTCTTCTTATTCTTGTTCTTGTTCTTGTTCTTCTTATTCTTGTTCTTGTTCTTGTTCTTATTCTTGTTCTTCTTGTTCTTGTTCTTGTTATTCTTGTTCTTGTTTCTTGTTCTTGTTATTCTTATTCTTGTTCTTCTTATTCTTGTTCTTCTTGTTCTTGTTCTTGTTCTTGTTATTCTTGTTCTTGTTATTCTTGTTCATGTTCTTGTTCTTGTTTTTTCTTATTCTTGTTCTTGTTCTTGTTCTTCTTATTCTTATTCTTGTTCTTGTTCTTGTTCTTCTTATTCTTGTTCTTGTTCTTCTTCTTCTTC
>JAPXFY010000480.1:55000-56570 GCA_030674185.1 Monoplex corrugatus | reverse complement strand
GCTGCAAGAATTCTTCACTGGGAAACAAATCGTGTCGTAACAGGAATCTCATTTTTCAACCATGCTGCATGTTACATATTGATGTTTTGCGTGGCAGTAGTTTTCTCTGATATTGTAACACGGGACCTTTCATGTCGTCTTTCATTTCTTCATAGTCACTGAGTACAATAACTTGATCCAGCGGTCGTTGAACTGATCTACTTGCACAAAAAAAAAAAGTAAAAAAAAAAAAAAAAAAAAGGTTTTCCCATCATGTCGTTGGCTGTTGAATAATAGAGACTAGACTGGTGTAGATAAAAGAAAAAAAAAATCCAACAGCGACGCAGATATGTCACTGACCTGTGGCATTATGTGCGGTTATTTATTTATTTATTTATTCATTCATTATCTATTTATTTTTCTTCTGCTGCTGTTGATCTGGGATGGAAATGTCTCTCTTCCATCGATAGGAGTTATTACATCCTTCGACCTATGTGAAAGGGCATTGACCAGTGCGTGTTGTCAGTAGAAACATGATCTCGACTACAAATGAGGAAACATACATTTCGCAAATTATTCTGTTCATAACCATTTCTTACGCAGAAGATAGTCAGTCCTTCTACAGCCATGATCAGCAGATTTTTTTTTACAATGTACCAGCTTTTTTTTCTGGAGCTCTGTGTGTCTTGTCAGAAGCCAGACAAAGAAGATAACACAGGAGAGAGAGAGAGAGAGAGAGAGAGAGAGAGAGAGAGAGAGAGAGAGAGAGAGAGAGAGAGAGAGAAGAGAGAGAGAGAGAGAAAGAGAGAGAGAGAGTCAGGCAGACAGACAGACAGACAGAGGCAGAGAGACAGACAGACAGACAGACAGACAGATAGACAGACTGACAGACAGACAGACAAAGAGGCAGAGAGACAAAGGGACAAAACAAGCGAGGAGAGAGAGAGGGGAGTGAGAGAAAGAAAATGTGAGAAGGGGGAGAGAGGGAGAGAGAGAAAGAGATCAGTCGAACCTAAGAAAATATTAGTAATCTAATGCAACACAATGTTTGGATAACTTGTCCTCAAACTTTGATGGCAGACACACAATGTATATCTGTTCTTGCGTTTGATAAAAAAATGCAGTGGGCATCTTGAAATATATAATCAAAAGGATGAGGGATAGAGGGGGGAAGAGGGATCCACACACATAGAGAAAAAGCGTCGTCTGCGTCTTCTTGTGTGTTTACCTGCCTCTACCTTCGTCTTGCTGACTGGTTGAATGATTCTCTCTCTCTCTCTCTCTCTCTCTCTCTCTCTCTCTCTCTCTCTCTCTCTCTCTCCTCTCTCTCTCTCTCTCTCTCTCTCTCTCTCTCTCTCTCTCTCTACCTTCGTCTTGCTGACTGGTTGAATGATTCTCTCTCTCTCTCTCTCTCTCTCTCTCTCTTTCTTTCTCTCTCTCTCTCTCTCTCTCTCTCTCTCTCTCTCTCTCTCTCTCTCTACCTTCGTCTTGCTGACTGGTTGAATGATTCTCTCTCTCTCTCTCTCTCTCTCTCTCTCTCTCTCTCTCTCTCTCTCTCTCTCTCTCTCTCTCTCTCTCTCTCGCGGGCCTC
>JAPXFY010000480.1:30000-32500 GCA_030674185.1 Monoplex corrugatus | reverse complement strand
AAAATCATGCATAATCGCTACCTTTTGAAAAATGTTCTTTTATTACTTCTGCGTGGATTAAAATGTCATGACATGATAAGTGTGTAAACTTATTGCGGCTAAATGTCCTTCAAGAAAGAATGTCTCCTATCAATATAATACACCACAATACAATACAATTTGATCAGGTATAATATGTCTTGATGTAATAATATGTTATAGAACAGAAAACTATATGATATGTTTTGTTGATAGGTTTTAGTGCAGTGTTGACAATCTAAACATGAAATGAAATGGGCTGATAGTCGGTATTGAAAGGAGCTGTAAAATATATAGATTTAAATCTAGGGTTGGAGTGCCGGGTAAAAGAGATAGGAGTGGGTCTGTAATATTCGAAGTGTCAGAAAAAGGGAGAAATAGTGAAATGTGCTATTTAATCTAACATTTTCTTTCAAATGCTTCCATCTCGTAAGTCAGCTCTCCACAAAACACATGCTTTTAAAACGTATTACGATGACTGCCAACCAGATTCCTATTCAGAAGAACGATTTAACCAAATGGATTGACATTCGGACAGAATGACGAGAGGGAGAGAAAAAGAGAGAGAGAGGGGGGGAGGGAGAGACAGAGACAGAGACAAAGAGAGACAGAGAGAGACAAAAACAGAGAGACAGATACAGAGAGAGACAGAGAGAGACAACGAGAGAGAGAGAGAGAAAGACAGACAAACAGATAGCCAAACAGAGAGAGAGAGAGAGATTGAAAGAGAGAGTGAGTGAGAGAGAGAAGGGGAGGAAAGAGAGAGAGAAGGAGAAGGAGAAGGAGAAGAGAGACAGACAAACAGACAGACAGGCAGGCAGAGAAGAGAGAGACAGGGAAACAGACAAACAAACGAACAGACAGCGACAGAAAGGTAGAGACAGAAAGACGCAGAGAGAGACACAGAGAGAGAGAGAGAGAGAGAGAGAGAGAGAGAGAGAGAGAGAGAGAGAGAGAGAGAGAGAGAGAGAGAGAGAGAGAGAGAGAGAGAGTTACGCACACACAAAAAGGTCAACTTTTGCCTACGGTGCTTTGTCTCTATGTATGACGATCACGCCGCCTTCACCCCATCCCCCTACGTCCTTCGCCTCTTCCACGTTCTTACTATGTGCAAAATACCACTGGCTTTCTATCAAACGCCGGAGTAAAGTGAAGTCTGTGTTTGCTATCGAATTTTGACAAAGTTGTACAAAATTTGGTTTCTCGGAAGAATGTTGAGAGTTCCATGGACATCAAACGAGACAGTCTTGATGGAGGCAGACACAAGTAGATCACTCATAAGGAAGATTAGGAAAAGACAAGCAACATTGATAGGCCACTTTATGAGGAAGAGGGATTTGGAGCACCTGGTCACAACGGGGAAGCTGGATGGAAAGAGAGCACCAGGTAGACCCAGGGAGAGAATGCTGGACGGACTTGCAGAATGGCTGGGGATGAGGAGGGTGGGGGAGATGCTGGGGGCAACGAGAGATAGAGATGGTTCGAAGTCCATGGTCGCCAACGCCATGCGGCAGGGCACCTGATGATGATGATGATGATGATGATGTACAAAACGCTACTTCACACTTATTGTTCTATTGAATTAGGCATAATTTCTTGTGGGGTGTTTTACAATAGAGAAGGCTATGTACATGTATACAATCAGCTTGGTTCTCTATCTCTTTGACTGTCTCTGTCTCTCTTTCGCTATGTATGTGTCTTTGCCTTACTTACCCTGTTGTTCATTTAATGTCTCTGTCTGTCGTAAGTTATCTTTCTGCATTCAGATACTCGATGTCTCACTTCTCTTGCTTTATTCCGTTCAAATTGGTCTGATTTGATATTAGTCGTCGATACTTGGTTCTCTCTCCTCTCTCTCTCTCTCTCTCTCTCTCTCTCTCTCTCTCTCTCTCTCTCTCTCTCTCTCTTTCCATCTCTGCCACACAGAGAAACATACACTTAGATACATAGATACATAGACAGACAGACAGACAGGCAGACATATATATAGATAAGATATATAGATAGATAGATAGATAAATAGTAGATAGATAGATAGTAATAGATAGATAGATAGATAGATGGATACATACATACATACATACATACATACATACATACATACATACATACATACATACATACATACATACATACATACATACATAGGCAGATATTTAGACACATGCACAGATAGAGACATAGATCACTAGACACATATATAGATACATAGATTATATATAGATACGTAAATAGATACATAGCTCATTAGACACATACATAGAAATTACATGTATACTGAAAGCGTTTCTTGTCTACTTCTCACATTCACGTGTACTTCTAGCAGCAAACAATCTCCAGGGACGTGACCCACTGACCCATTCGATCCATTGTACTGTAATGATTGTTGACATGTTTTGGGCTGTTCAATCATTGTGACAACAAACGTGACCAGATCCCATCGAGATCAGTGTCTTTTGAAATCACCTTGTGGCTCCGGCGA
>JAPXFY010000480.1:12500-17500 GCA_030674185.1 Monoplex corrugatus | reverse complement strand
TGTCCAATATTTACCAGCTTTCCACCTTTTGTTTCCCACCCTGTCCAATATTTACCAGCTTTCCACCTTTTGTTTCCCACCCTGTCCACCATTGACCAGTTTTCCACCTTTTATGTTTCCCACCCTGTCCACCATTTACCAGCTTTCCACCCTTTATGTTTCCCACCCTGTCCACCATTTACCAGCTTTCCACCTTTAATGTTTCCCACCCTGTCCACCATTTACCAGCTTTCCACCTTTTATGTTTCCCACCCTGTCCACCATTTACCAGCTTTCCACCTTTTATGTTTCCCACCCTGTCCACCATTTACCAGCTTTCCACCTTTTATGTTTCCCACCCTGTCCACCATTTACCAGCTTTCCACCCTTTATGTTTCCCACCCTGTTCACCATTTACCAGCTTTCCACCCTTTATATATATCCCACCCTGTCCAATATTTACCAGCTTTCCACCCTTTATGTTTCCCACCCTGTCCACCATTTACCAGCTTTCCACCTTTTATGTTTCCCACCCTCTTCGCCGTTTACCAGCTTCCCACCCTTTATTTTCCCACACCATGTCCACCACTTACCAGTTTTCCCACCTTTAAGTTCTCCATCCTCTTCACCAGCTACACGCTTCCCACCCTTTATGTCCCACACCCTGTCCACCACTTACCAGCTTCCCACCATTGGTGTTCCCCACCCTGTCCACCTTTTTCCAGCTTCCTACCCATTATATCCCCTACCCTGTCCACCACTTATCAGCTTCCCATCCTTTATGTCCCACACAATGTCCACCACTTACCAGCTTTCCACCCTTTATGTCCCCATCTCTGTCCACCAGTTACCAGCTTCACACCCTTTATGTCCCACGCAATGTCCACCACTTACCAGCTTCACACCCTTTATGTCCCACACAATGTCCACCAGTTACCAGCTTCACACCCTTTATGTCCCCATCTCTGTCCACCAGTTACCAGCTTCACACCCTTTGTGTCCCACACAATGTCCACCACTTACCAGCTTTCCACCCTTTATGCCCCACACAATGGCCACCAGTTACCAGCTTCACACCCTTTATGTCCCACACACTGTCCACCAGTTACCAGCTTCACACCCTTTATGTCCCACACAATGTCCACCAGTTACCAGCTTCACACCTTGTATGTCCCACACAATGTCCACCAGTAACCAGCTTCACACCCTTTATGTCCCACACAATGTCCACCAGTTACCAGCTTTCCACCCTTTATGTCCCACACAATGTCCACCAGTTACCAGCTTTCCATCCTTTATGTCCCACACAATGTCCACCAGTTACCAACTTTCCACCTTTTATGTCCCACACAATGTCCACCAGTTACCAGCTTTCCACCATTTATGTCCCACACAATGTCCACCAGTTACCAGCTTTCCACCCTTTATGTCCCACACAATGTCCACCAGTTACCAGCTTCACACGCTTTATGTCCCACACCCTGTCCACCAGTTATCAGCTTTCCACCCTTTATGTCCCACACAATGTCCACCAGTTACCAGCTTTCCACCCTTTATGTCCCACACAATGTCCACCAGTTACCAGCTTTCCACCCTTTATGTCCCACACCCTGTCCACCAGTTACCAGCTTCACACTCTTTATGTCCCACACAATGTCCACCAGTTACCAGCTTTCCACCCTGTATGTCCCACACAATGTCCACCAGTTACCAGCTTCACACCCTGTATGTCCCACACAATGTCCACCAGTTACCAGCTTTACACCCTGTATGTCCCACACAATGTCCACAGTTACCAGCTTCACACCCTTTATGTCCCACGCACTGTCCACCAGTTACCAGCTTCACACCCTTTATGTCCCACGCACTGTCCACCAGTTACCAGCTTCACACCCTTTATGTCCCACACACTGTCCACCAGTTACCAGCTTCACACCCTGTATGTCCCCATCTCTGTCCACCAGTTACCATCTTCACACCCTTTATGTCCCACACAATGTTCACCACGTACCAGTTTCCCACCCTGTATGTCCTGCTACCTGTCCACCTCTTACCAGTTTTACACCCTTTCTGTACCACACCCTGTCCACCAGTTACCAGCTTCCCACATTCCATGTCCCACACTCTGTCCATCAGCTACCAGCTTCCCACACTTTATATCCCACACCCTGCCCACCACTTAACAGTTTTTTCACACTTTATGTCTCACACCATGTCAACCTGTTACCAATTTCCCACCCTTTTAGTCTTCACCCTCTCCACCACGTACCAGCTTCCTACCTGGTATGCCCCCCCCCCCCCGCACCCAGTCCAGCACTTACCAGCTGCCCAGCCTTTATGTCCCCATCTCTGTCCACAAATTTACCAGCTTGAGCTGTGTGGAATCAACGCTACTGAGGTGGCTAAGAAGTTCCGACAGGTCAAAAATGAAATCACTAAATGGCCAAGGCAGAGAGAGAGAAAGAGAGAGAGAGAGAGAGAGAGAGAGAGAGAGAGAGAGAGAGAGAGACAGAGAGACAGAGAGACAGAGAGACAGAGAGACAGAGAGGCAAAGACTGAGAGTTAATTCGTGTAGAAATGCGTGGACATTCTTCTTATCATGAGTCATTCAAGAAAAGACCCCCAAACAATAGCATTTTTTTCAAGGAGAGTAAATGCAAATACATGTCTCGATCCTGTGGTTTAATTTGCTTTGTTATTTTTGGTTTTCTGTTATTTTTGTTTCTTTTTATGTGTTTTCACCAATGCAATGGATACAAATGTGCTTTCCCTTTCTTGGGACTAACAGCATGAACCTGCATCTATTAAGAATCCAGTTGAAAAAAAGGATGCGTAGGTTCTTCTTCCTCTTCTCCTTCTTCTGACTTTTTGATCAGTTTAATTTAGCTATTCTGTTGTGCCTGGGTTGTTGGTGAATTCTAAACAGGAAAACAATTAGGGTTTGGGTGTTTTTCTTTTTGTATTCGACTTCGAGTATGTTCTTTCCGTACGTAAAATGTCAAGTCTAAAGAGAATATTGTGTTCTGAACATATCCATGGAGGACATTTGGGCACTTTCTTTACCCCTTTTGTTCTCTGCTTAACTTTGGTCTTTAACCAGGTGATAACTGCAAATAGTGAGTAATTTATACATATGTGCATGGTTCTCTCTCTCTCTGTCTCTCTGTCTCTCTCTCTGTCTCTCTCTGTCTCTCTCTCTCTCTCTCTCTCTCTCTCTCTCTCTCTCATGATCTATTGTATAGTCAAAATCTATAGCAGTTGGTGAGTGCCTTTATAGTATTGTTGTTTGATATAAAGTGTGCCAGTTTGGTCATTGATTTTCCTTGTCTTGTCATTTCATCATTTCACCAGACGACAGATGCACATCAGAAATAGCCATCAGAATCGGCCAAGCAAAAACATAATTCAAGAAGATGGAAAGCATTGTTACCAACACATGCCTATCAGTTAACATCAGGAAGAGAGTTTTTGAATGTTGTATAGAACCAATACTGTTGTATGGCTGCGAGGCGTAGACAGTCAACAAGCAAAGCCAGAACAAGACTGAGGCAGCCGAGATGTGGTTTTTAAGAAGGATGTTGAGAGTTCAATGGACAGCAAGGAAAACAAACGAGACAGTCTTGATGAAGGCAGACACAAGTAGATCATTCACAAGGAAGATTAGGAAAAGGCAGGCAACATTCATAGGCCATTTTATGAGGAAAGGTGATTTGGAACACCTGGTCACAACGGGACAGTTGGAGGGAAGGAGAGCACCGAGTAGACCCAGGGAGAAGATGCTAGACGGACTTGCAGAGTGCCTGAAGACAGGGAGGGTGAAAGAGATGCTTGAGGCAACAAGACATATAGACAGATGGAAGTCTATAATCGCCACTGCCATTCGGCAAGGCACCTGATGATGATGATGATGATATAGTAACCGTCGAGGAACTTCGATCAAACTCTATTGTATTGTTTTGGTCTTTGGAGAAACTAAAACAGAGGAAACAAGAATTAAGAAGAAGAAGAAGAAGAAGAAGAAGAAGAAGAAGAAGAAGAAGAAGAAGAAGAAGAAGAAGAAGAAGAAGAAGAAGAAGAAGAAGAAGAAGAGAAGAAGAAGAAGAAGAAGAAGAAGAAGAAGAAGAAGAAGAAGAAGAAGAAGAAGAAGAAGAAGAAGAAGAAGAAGAAGAAGAAGAAGAAACAACAACAACAATAAGGACAAGAAGAACAAGAACAAGAACAAGAAGAACAAGAGCAAGAACAAAAACAAAAGCAAGAATAAGAACAAGAACAACGAGAACAACGAGAAGTACAAGAACAAGAAGAACAAGAGCAAGAACAAAAACAAAAGGAAGAACAAGAACAACGAGAACAACGAGAACAAGAAGAACAAGAAGAACATGGAAAAATAAGAATGAAGAGGAGGAGGAGAAAGAAGAGAAAACGAACCAGGAAGATAAGAAACAGCTGCCGGAGGAGGAAGAACAGGAGAAAAAATGCAATAATTGAGCAGAGCGAAAGTGTGACATGCTTCCACAAGGGTGCATTAAAGTATCTGAACGCATTAGCTTGAACAGACTCGAGAGGCTGTGTTGTCCTACTTCTATTGGTTTCAGGAATTTGTTGTTGCTGCTGCTGTTATTGTTGTTGTTGTTTTTTTGTTTTTGCTTTTTTCACGTCCATTTTCTGAATGTATGCTTGATCATATTTTGAAATGCCAAAATTTGCTTATATCAGTCAATATGTTAATTGTTCTGTTGTATACAAATGTAATGGAATAAGATGATCTTGATTTCGAACCGCCTAAACACTTCTGACTGATGCATCAAAAGTCCCAGATTTTTGCGATCGGCTAGGTCAGCATGTGGGTAAACCCCTCTATCCCATTCCACCCCACCCCCCGCGCCCGCATTGTCTTTGTATACGCATGCAAGATGTCAAATCTGCGCGTTAAACATCATATGCACCATGCCAATGAATGGTTTATGCAAACATAGAATCACTCTACGGATATTGTTCTAAAGTTTTATGTCCACCAAAAA
>JAPXFY010000480.1:0-7500 GCA_030674185.1 Monoplex corrugatus | reverse complement strand
ACGAGACCTTCCTCTATGCCAAACTTTCTTAGCACCTGCCACAAACCCTTATGCCACACCCTGTCGAATGCTTTTTTAAAGTCTATGAAGTTGTGGAACAGGTCTCTCTGATGCTGCAGATGTTTCTCCATCATTATCCGGCAGGTGAAGATCTGTTCTACTGTGCTTCTGCCCGCCCTAAATCCAGCTTGTTCTTCCGCAAGGTGTTCTTCCGCTTCTTTCTTCAGTCGATTCAATATGACTCTGAGCATGATCTTGCTGGTGTGGCTAATGAGACTTATTGTTCTGTAGTTCTGGCATTGGCGCATATTTCCCTTTTTGGGCAGGGGGATGATGAGTGATTGAGTCCATTCTGTGGGCCACTGTTTTGTCTCCCAGATCTTCTGACAAATCGATGTTACACGAGTGACCAAATCATTCCCTCCATGTTTGAGCAGCTCTGCTGGGATATTGTCTGCTCCAGGTGATTTCCCTGCTGGTAGGCTGCGGATGGCTTCTTCCACTTCTTCTCTCATCACTGGTAGCGGTGAGGATTCCCTCAATGGTGCTGAGTCCCCCTGAAACAAACTGTCATCTGGCTGTATTGGGAAGTTGTATAGTTCTTGGCAGTACTGCGTCCATCTGTTCAGAACAGCGGAGCTTTCTGTCAGCAGCTCGCCTGAGGTATCCTCGATGACTGACGATCTGTTTTGCTGCGTCTTGGTAAGGTTTTTCAGTGTGGTGAAGGCATGTTTGCTGTTTCCTTTTTTCATGCCTTTCTCGATGTTCTCACACTGGTTGTTGATCCATTGTTCTTTGGCTTCAATCATTTTCTTCTTTACAAGGTTGTTGGTTTTACGATACTGTGCGGCTTCTTCAGGGCTGGAGTTTTTCGTCTTCTTCAGTGATCTTCTGTTGTCGCAGAGGTCAAGGATGTCATTTGAGATCCATGCTTGGTGTTTCTTCCTCTGTCGCCCCAGTACCTCCTCTGCTGTTTCGCGGACTGCCTCACCAAAGTTGTTTGTGAGGTCGTTGATGTCGCTGTCCAGGAAGTTGAGTGCCGCGAACCGCCCCCCGAGCTGTGCCTGGAATGCCTCTTCTATCTCTGGATCTTTTAGCTTTTCCAGGTCAAACTTGATGCGTGGCTGCGCAGCTTGGTACTTCTTTTTCAATTTGATCTTCATTGTGAGCAGCACGAGGTCGTGGTCGCTGCCTATATCAGCTCCAGGGTATGTCCTCGTCTTTGCTTTATTAATGCTTGATTTGAAGCGCCGCGGTGTGAGGACAAAGTCGATCTGGTTGTGAGTCTTTCCGTTCGGCGCATGCCAGGTTGTTCTTCTTGACAGTTTGTGGGGGTAGAGGGTGTTGGCAATGGTGAGCCGTTGGGTGCAGGCAAACTCCAGAAGGCGAAGTCCCCTGTCATTAGTTTCCCCTGTGCCAAATTGACCCACTGTTCCAGCCCAGTTTTTGTAGGCATCTGGGCCGACTTTGGCGTTGAAGTCCCCCTGAACTATGATGATGTCTTTCCTGGGGGCTTTTCCGATGGTGTCTTCTATTTTCTCATAGAATTCTTCAACCACCTGGTCTTCGTGGCTGGTAGTTGGAGCATACACTTGTATGATGGTGATGTTCTTTGGTTTGGCTGACACCCGAATGCTGATGATTCTGCTGTTGACAGGCGTGCAGCTCATGATGCATCCAATGACTTCTTTGCGTACGATGAAAGCTACGCCATTTTCATGTAGTGACTCTTCGCCACTGTACCATATCTTGTGTCCTTCCTCTGTGATTGCTTCTCCGAAGCCTGTCCATCTTACTTCTGATATACCCACAATGTCCCATTGGTAGCGTCTCAGCTCGTGTTCTAGTTCTTTTACTTTGCCGCACTGATGGAGTGTACGGACATTCCAGGTTCCAATGGTAGCTTTTTCCGTTGGCAGTTTGAATGATGTCTTTGCCCCAGTAGCTGACTTTTCACTTCCACCCTGGTGCTTGTCAGTGGTAAGCGCGGTCGTTTGTAACCCGGGCCCCGACCGATCCGGTATGTTGTTGGCTATAGTGTCTCTCATATCTTTTCTGTGGGCTTAGGTTAATCCTTGGTGGCGCCAATCCCCTCTCCAAGTCTCCTGCTGTGACAGGTAGTACTGGGCTACAGCTTGCCAGTAGCAGACCTATTTGTCTGACCTGATATATATATATCACGTCATACGCATATGTTCGAATAACACCATAATGTCGATGAATCGTTAATTACATTCAGCCTCACAGTAGTGGTTCCTCGTCAGATTAAATATTTCGTTATAAAAAGATAATGACTACTTGTTAAAACAAACAATTGAAATTAGAAAGGCAAATTTTAAAAAGAATCTGTAAGAAAAAAATGTTAAAACAGAAAATCAATGAACAATGAAAGACAGAACCCCCACTCTAAAAAGGAGAAAATTGAATAAAGACAGACAGACAGAACGAAAGAATGGACGAAAAAAAACAAAAACAAAAAAAGAAAAAAACTGATACAATGTAATAAACAAAGGAAAAAAATAGGAGATTAGGATTTGAAGTTTCTTAAAGAGGGTTTCATCATGCTCGATTAATTCAACATGCGCTCCACTAACATTTACCAACAGGTATTCGACAGAGTCCTTGAGCTCGCAACAACAAAAATATCGTGCACTGGCAAAGTTTTAAACTGAGGAACAATTAAAAAAAAACAACCTCAGTCAACAACACGAGAATGTTTGAAGCACTGAGACGGGCAGTAATTAGAAATATTTTTATCTTAAATTTCTGGGCAATATGCTACCTTAATAATCGCCTAAGTTGTTTAAAATCTCGTTTAAACTGTGTAAAATACGATTTTTTTTTGTTGCAATTCATCAAACACTTCCAGAAAGGATGAATTCAAAATCAAAGATGAAAAACACATGATTCATGTAATGGGAGATAAACCACACTGGGTTATAGTAACCCCAACATCCAAAGGACAATCAACCATTCACGCAAACAATTGAAAACCAATGACCATACTATATGCATTATAGAGAAATGCTTCAATAAATATAACATCCCCCAAATAGATACATATTCAGGTGCTCAAAATGGCGACTCCACACTCGGAATCATTCACACCAAAAATGTCAGATAATGGATAAGATCAAAAATGATCATGTCATAAGTCGTAAATCTGCTCATAAACCCTACGTAATGTAAAATCAATGTTATCAGTCACAATTTATAGGACGATAACAACATATTGCCAAAGGATAAGGATTAGTTAAATGTCTTCTAAACATGATAAGCACGTTATAAGCTGCATCAATGTGTTGCATACACGAAATGCAATAGGGGGCAGAAGAGCGGCAGAAGAGCAGCAGAATGGTTCAACGTTCGCCGGCCAATATTCCAGTGTTTTTTCCCCACTGAGGCCCCGACTTTTCTCCTTAGTTTGACTGGAAAATCAAACTGAATTTCTAGTCCTTCGGGAGGAAATGAAAAAAAACGAGTCAGACCCGTGCGCCTTCTGGCCTGCGCACGCTAAAGATCTGATGGCAGTTGAACATCATGATGAGCAGGGTGTATTTGTTGGGACCCTCCCCATGAAGGCCAATTAGTTTTCTTGTCTTTCTGAAGTCTTTCTGAAGTGGCACTGCACTGCGGCGACCCGCTCACAAAGGGGAAAGCAACCCGACTTTGTCATGGGCGATGCTTTATACAATGCCTATCAATTAACATCAGGGACTTCTTGAATGTTATATAGAATCAATACTGTTGTACGGCTGCGAGGCGTGGACAGTCAACAAACAAAGCAAGAACGAGATTGAGGCAGCCGAGATGTGGTTTCTAAGAATAATGTTGAGAGTTCCATGGACAGCAAAGAAAACAAACGAGACAGTCTTGATGGAGGCAGACACAAGTTGATCATTCATAAGGAAGATTAGGAAAAGACAGGCAACATTTATAGGCCATTTATGAGGAAAGGGGAACTGAAACACCTGGTCACAACAGGAAAGCTGGAGGGAAGGAGAGCACCGGGTAGACCCAGGGAGAAGATACTAGACGGACTTGCAGAGTGGCTGGGGACAAAGAGGGTGGAAGAGATGCTTGAGGCAAGAAGTGATAGAGACAGATGGAAGTCCATAATCGCCAACGCCATGCAGAAAGGCACATGATGATGATGATGCTTTATACTGTATAAGAGAAAACTAAACTCAACATCCTCAACAAACGCACCGCATCACAAAAATCTGCGCGTCCAGAATCACTGAAAACCCTCACCAGGCGCAAGTCATTATATTTATGTTTATTTATCCAAATTGCCTGTCCCATAAAATTCTAACTCTCTGGGTGCAACCTGCTGAAACTCAAAGGCTTCCAATTGACAACGTACACACCCCTCCCTTCGTCCTTACCACTGGTCTTACAAGAAGGTGTTTTCGTTATATGTTTAAAGTCTTGATTAAATCGGATCATTCAAACACAGACGGACAAACGCATTGTGTGTATAATTTCCTCTGCAGAAACCTCTTTAATTGTAATGCTCTTTTGCGTGTAGTTGTGGTGGTTGGGATACTATGCGTACATGCGTTTGTGAGTGTGTGTGGGAGGAGAAATAATTACAGTCTTGCTTGTGGCATGTGCTAACGTCTTTGTCTCAAAATAGTACAAGGAACTGAAATTAAATTATTTCTTTCAGGGCAGCTTGACATCAGGGTTATGCTTCTGTATACGCCAGACTAAAAATATCCTATCACGTGTCATCTTTATTTAACCATGGTAAGTATCGTTAGACCGCACATTGACCTCACGTAGGCGATGTTTGAGACTTTCATGGATTCGCACATCAATTTTTTGTTTTCTCTTGGCAGGTCTTTGTCCCATGTGATTACTCTTCCCAGCAGTCCAAATGTATTGATAGTATACATTATTACTCTGAAAAGCAGCAGCACGATCCGCGTATCAACATAAGGCATATCCATTAGCCAATTGATGGGATCATGTACGGAATATATGTCACTGACTGCTTAGTACTATTCATCACCCAAGATCACATTTGACGACGCTACTATGGCAGAGGGTAGTGAGTTGTAATCTCTCATGCTGGTGATTACAAATCCCTTGTACGAAAACTACCGTTGAAGACTAATGGATGAGAAAATGCATTGCTGTACATGTACAAACAGAACAGGAACACCTACTCTAACTAGGAACTAATGGATGGAAACCACTGATATCAAATAATGAAAGAAGATCATCAAGCCATGCACCCAAAGTCATTTTGTACATACTAAACTGGCAACACATTTTAAATACTCATTGACTTGTTAACTCAAAAAATAAAATTGATCATGCGTTAGTGACTTCAGTCAGATGGAGGAAAATGTTCGAATAAAAAAGTTGCATAGAATCGATTGGAGAAAAAGAAAGAAAGAAAGAAAGAAATGAAGGAAGGAAGAAAGAAAAATAGAGAGAAAAAGAAAAAAAAAACACTTCCAAAACAAACATGAAAACAGACAAAACAAAACAAAACAAAACAAAGAAACACAAAGTTGAAAGGAAAAGCAGTAACAACAATAAAAAGAACCAACAAGCAAACAAACAACAACAACAACAACAAAAAACTCCAAAGAAACAAAAAAAAAGGAATAACAACAACAATAAAAACAACAATGACAACAACAACAACAGATCAAACAAATAATAAAAAGGAACGTGTACAAATGAATAAACAACTGACTGAACGAGTGAAAGAAAGAAAGAAGAAAATTGAAAAAATGAATGAATGAATGAATGAAGGAAGGAAGGAAGGAAGGAAGGAAGGAATGAAGGAAGGAAGGAAGGAAGGAAGGAAGGAAGGAAGGAAAGAAGGAAGGAATGTAGGAAGGAAAGAAGGAAGGAAGGAAGGAAGGAAAGAAGGAAGGAAAGAAGGAAGGAAAGAAGGAAGGAAGGAAGAAAGGAATGGAGGAAGGATGGAAGGAATGTGATTTACATTTTCAGTTGCTTTGATCACAATGATTGATTTTTTTTTCTCTCATGCAAGTATCTGTAAGCGTGTACACATTGCGCAGTTGCACAATCCTCCAGACTACTGAGGCAACTGCCGCATTTATCATATTATCAAATGGTAATAGAAAATATGTTCACTGCCTCTGTCTCCACCTCTGTCTCTGTGTCTGTATCTGTCTCTGTCTCTCTGTCTCTGTCTCTCTGTCTCTCTGTCTCTGTCTCTCTGTCTCTATGTCTGTCTCTCTGTCTGTCTATCTGTCTGTCTGTCTGTCTCTCTCTCTCTCTCTCTCTCTCTCTCCACACACACACACACATACACACACACACACACACGCGCGCGCGCGCAACTGCTCATGCAAACAACTTAACAAAAAACAGTATAGTCCAAATCAAGACAAAAGAAATGGGATTAATAATGTAATAATAACAACAACTACAGCAACAAAACAACAACGATAATAATAACAATGATAATAATAATAATAATAATAATAATAATAATAATAATAATAATAATAATAATAATAATGATGATAATAATAATGATAGTATGTTTAAAACATTGGATTATTATGGAATTTAACATGAAATTCAGGCTGCCTTTCCCAGGAAAGGAAAGAAAGAAAGAAGAAAGAAAGAAAGAAAGAAAGAAAGAAAGAAAGAAAAACAGTGTGGTTGCAGTACAGCATCACTCTCTGTTAGTATGTACGGGGAACATTTATTGGGTACAAATTTGTCACGCAGTTTTGGCATTAATGTGGGATCTTGTAAGTGCACGGAGCGCATGGTGTGCACAGGAATTTGTTTATTCTCTCATCCAAAAGTTTAGCACCTGGACAACCATTTAAAATCTAGTGGAAAGGGGAGTTGTAAGGACATTTTCTGATCGACTGTCAGTTTAAACCATGATTACCCCCATCCTACGCATGTACTTTACTGACCAGGTCAGTCTACCCAGTGAGACACAGTGAACGCAGAGAGCTAAGAGGATTTAGCGTGACACACAGCTGTCAGTTCATAGGGACATGTACAACGCTGCCAGACTTTTTGTCTTCAGGTGAATTCCACGTTCTCAGTAAACAGACTACAGAACATTCTGAATGCCTGCTTATCATCAAACACTAGGAAAACAACAGTCTATCATAGTTTCTTTTGGTATGGAATGAATAATTTATGATGCGCTGTCAGTTTGTTCATGAAGTGTGTGTGTGTGTGTGTGTGTGTGTGTGTGTGTGTGTGTGTGTGTGTGTGTGTGTGTGTGTGTGTGTGTGTGTGTGTGTGAGTGTGTATGTGTGTGAGTGTATGTGTGAGTGTGTGTGTGTGTGAGTGTATGTGAGTGTATGTGTGTGTGTGTGTGTGTATGTGTGTGTGTGTGTGTGAATGATTAAGTGTGAATGTGTGTGTGTGTGTGTGTGTGTGTGTGTGTGTGTGCGTGCGCGCGTGTGTTTATGCACATGTGCAGAATGTATCTGTATGCTTGTGTAAAGGTGATGATGTGGGAATATGTGTGCATGCATG
>JAPXFY010004803.1:12500-16797 GCA_030674185.1 Monoplex corrugatus | reverse complement strand
TAGTGTTGTAATAGATAAATAATCAGTAAGTTGTTTGTAATAGATAACTAATCAGTAGTGTGTGTAATAGATAAATAATCAGTAGGGTGTTGTTTGTAATAGATAAATAATCAGTAGGATGCTGTTTGTAATAGATAAATAATCAGTAGGGTGTTTGTAATAGATAAATAATCAGTAGGGTGTTGTTTGTAACAGATAAATAATCAGTAGGATGTTGTTTGTAATAGATAAATAATCAGTAGGATGTTGTTTGTAGACTCTCAAGTGGCAGTTAGCCAGTTGAGCACTCTGCACAGAGCAATGTGTGAGTGCAACAGGCTGAGCTGTCAAAAGGGAACTGCAGGTGTCACTGATACGAGACTCGTAGCAAGGCCACTTAACTTTTTATAGTGTTGCAGTACATGGATAGGTTGCAGAAACATTAAATTACAAAGTCTGAGTTTCACCAAGAGAAATATGAACAACAGTTTAAGTATTAAAATTCTAAATAAAACGATGAAACGAGTCACACACACACCACACACACACACACACACACACACACACACACACACACACATCACACACACACTACCACACACACACACACACACACCACACACACACACAGCACACACACACACACACACACACACACACACACCACACACACACACACACACACACACACCAACACAACAAACACACACACAATACACACACACACATACACACACACACACACACACACACACACACACACACACACACACACACACACACCACATACACACACACACACACACACACACACACACACACATACACAAAAACAAAAATCAAAACAAAACAAAAATGAAAAACAAAACAAAACCACAACAAAAAGAAAAGTAAGGAAAGAAATGAAACAAAAACAAAAGAGACAACAACAACAAAAACAACTTAAAAATATTTTCACTCACGTACTGTCTCCCGTTTCACGTGAAATAATAAGTCCAGTATAAAAAGGTAGATGAATACAGCAAAAACAAAAAAAACAAAAAAAAAAAAACAGATCACATATACAGACACACACACACATATGAACTACACCAACTGTTGTGACTTCTGATCATAAGTGAGAAATGATGATACTCACTTATTCTCTATAAGTGAAGCACAAACTCAAGCTGCACAACTAAACAAATAATTTATAGCTGCACTCAGTCAAATGATATATACACAATCATCATCAGGTGCCCTGCCGCTTGGCGTTGGGGACCATGGACTTCCAACCTTCTCTATCTCTCGTTGCCCCTAGCATCTCCCCCCCTCTTCATCCCCAGCCACTCTGCAAGTCCATCCAGCATTCTCTCCCTGGGTCTACCTGGTGCTCTCTTTCCCTCCAGTTTTCCCGTTGTGACCAGGTGCTCCAAATCCCCCTTCCTCATAAAATGGCCTATAAATGTTGCTTGTCTTTTCCTAATCTTTCTTATGAGTGATCTACTTGTGTCTGCCTCCATCAAGACTGTCTCGTTTGTTTTCTTTGCTGTCCATGGAACTCTCAACATTCTTCCCAGAAACCACATCTTGGCTGCCTCCATCCTGCTCTGCCTTTGCTTGCTGACTGTCCATGCCTCGCATCCATACAACAGTATTGGTTCTATATAACATTCAAGGATTCTCTTTCTGATGTTAATTGATAGGCATTTGTTGGTAAGAATGTTTGTCATCTTCTTGAATGCTGTTTTGGCTTGGCCAATTCTGCCAACTATTTCCGATGTGCATCTGCCGTCTGATCAAATGACCGTTCCCAGGTACTTGAACTTATTAACCTGTGTCAAGGTTGTGCCATTTGCTGTTATTTTGCAGATGGGGATTTCATGTTTTTTACTGATCACCATGACTTCAGTCTTCCTGCTGTTTAGTTCCAACCCCTTACCTTTGCTTTCTGTTTCTAGTATATTCACAAGGTTTTGTAGGTCCCTTTCATTTTCTGCAATTAGCACGGTGTCATCTGCATACCGAATGTTGTTTATCATTTTCCCTCCAACCTTTAATCCAGGGTCTTCTTCTAGGTTTCTCATGATGTTTTCGCTATATAGTGAAAACAGATCTGGTGACAAAACACAACCCTGTCTGACTCCTCTTTTGATGTTTTGAAAAGAGCTTATATTGTTTTCTATTCTCATTGCAGCTGTTTGTTCCCAGTACATATTCCTGATTATTCGTAGATCTTTTCCGTCAACATTGAGTATCTCCAGTTGGTTGATCAATTCTTCATGTCCTACCCAATCGAAAGCCTTGGTATAGTGAACAAAGCATAAATACAAATCCTTATTCATCTCAATTGACCTCTCTATGATAGTTCTTAGGATGTATATGGCATTAATAGTTCCTTTCCCCTCCACAAATCCACAGTGTTCTTCTGCTATTTCTCTTTTGATTCCATTCCTTGTCCTCATCATGATTATTCTTAACAGGATTTTTGTTACATGACTCATCAAACTGATTGTGCGATGGAGTTCGCATTCTATAGCCCCTGTCTTCTTTGGAAGTGCAATGAAAATTGATTTTGACATATCTTTGGTAATTTTTCCAGTGTCATAAATTTCATTTAGGAGGACTGTTATTTTTTCTATGCCAAATTTTTCCAGGGCTTCAATCATCTCTGTAGTAATGTTGTCTGGTCCTGGGGCTTTTCCTGGTTTCATCTTTTTCAGTGCTGCTCTAACTTCATCTTTCATTATGGGTGGTCCTTCAAAGTTCTTTTTTATAATGTGTTCTTCGTTTCTGTCATCCTCAAAAAGGTCTTTAATGTACTCTCCCCATCTGTCTAATATTTTGTCTTTTTCCATAATAAGCGTGCCATCTTTCGATTTTAAGCAACCAGTTGATGTGCATGTATTTTTCTTGTGGACAATTTCTTCAATTCGTCTGTACATACCCTGAGGATCCATTTTGTGTCGTTCTTCTCTATCTCTTTGCATTTTGTGTTCAGCCAAGCTTCCTTAGCTTCATTGCACCTATACCTGATTTCTTTGTTTATCTTCCTGTATATCTCCTCGTTTCTCTTTGCCTTCCTCCTTTCCTCCATCAGGCCCAAAATTTCATTAGTCATCCAACTCTTTTTTGCTCTTCTATTTGCCTTAGGGATTTCTTCACAAGCTTCATTTATAGAACTTCTCAAATTTGTCCGTTGTTCCTCACTGTCACCAACGTCTTCCAGAGCACTGAATTTGTTTTGAACATGTACATTAAATTTTTGACGTATCATTTCATCTGACTTTAAGAGTCCAAGGTTTAGTTTGATGTTGCTTTTGGTCATGTTCACGTTACTGGCAATTATCCAGAAACAGTTCACCTATAACAGAAAACTGTATGTGGCTTTCATTGACTTCGAAAAGGCGTTTGATTCAATTTCAAGAAAACTTCTGTGGCCTATACTGTTAAAGAATGGTATCAAAGGTAAGATGTATAGATGTATCAAAAGTATGTATGCTTCTGTGAAACCAAGAGTGCGATGTGGTACACAGTTTACTAGTTACATTACTTGTACAAATGGAGTGAAACAAGGTGATGTGTGTAATCCCATTCTTTTTTCTTTGTTTATAAATGAACTTGCTCTCGAAATAATTAATAATGGTAGACACGGCGCAAACCTGAGTAAAGAATTGATTGAATTATTTATCCTATTGTTTGCTGATGACATTGTCTTATTATCAGACACTGCAGTTGGTTTACAGAAACAACTAAACAGCCTCTACAGAGCAGCTTGTAAGTTACAACTTAATGTAAACATGGATAAAAGTAATATAATGGTATTTAGGAAAGGTGGATTTTTAGCGAATACTGAGAAATGGTACATGTCAAGATTTAGCAAGTAGACCAAAACGAGCTGCCTTCAGTATTCTAAGTACACTAAATAAAATAACTAATATTTCGTTAAAATTATTTTTGAAATTGTTTGATACTCAAATTCAACCAATTTTACTGTATGGTTCAGAAATATGGGGTTCAGAGAAAGTGGCTTTGGTGATTGAAAGTGTTCAATTGTGTATGTTGAAAAAATACTTGGTGGTCAACATTAGAACACCAAACGATTTCATTTATGGTGCTTTGGCAAGATTTCCCTTAACTATAAACTCAAGCGTTTGTTGCATTCGATATTGGCTAAAACAAACGAGAATGAGTGAAGAGAGCTTGCCTTATAAGACGTATAAAATGCTATTAAATTTAGCCAACAGAGGAAAAGTAAATTGGGCCTCAAAAGTCTGTGATATACTAAATACGTACGGTTTTTCATACGTCTCGGAAAGTCAGGGTGTGGGTTGCATAA
>JAPXFY010004803.1:0-7500 GCA_030674185.1 Monoplex corrugatus | reverse complement strand
TGAATGGACCATTAAGATAGAAAATGATAGGTAGAAATGACAGGAAGCAAAGCAACAAGGCAGAAACAAAGACAGTGAGAGAAAAGAGGAAATTTCTAGCACAGAATTTCCAGAAAGTGGGGATACTACTTATACTGAAAGAGCCCCTGGCATCCCCACGTGGGGGGCGGGAGAGAAACGGGAATTAGAGCACCTGGTCACAACAGGAAAGCTGGAGGGAAAGAAAACAGGAGGTAGACCTAGGGAAAAAATTATTGGACGGACTTGCAGGGTGGCTGAAGACAGAGAGGGTGGGAGATGTACTTGCAGCAACAGGGGGTAGATTTGTATGGTGGGCCATGATCGCCAACGCTATGTGGCAGGGCACACGATGATTATGATGAGTTGTGACTGATTTTCGTAGGGGCTAAATAAGCGGTCTTCAAGAAACAGTTACAGTTTCAGCGATTTTCTTTACTCTTTTTCTTCTTCTTCTTTCCATAAATATTATTATCAGTATTATGAATATCATTCGTATTATCGTTTATGCTACTAGCGTTTGTATTGTTAATGTTTAAAGCCCAGCCGATAACACAGAGCCATATCACAGGTATAACAATATGAAAACACATACACCTCATTGACACTGGGGAGGGGTGGTGGTGGAAAAGGAAGATTAAATACACATATCAATGTATTTGCGTACATATTCTAAGACTATGCCTCTCGCATTGACCATTCCGCCCAATCTACTTCCAAGGGCGAAAAACTGAATACAGATATATAACATAACTATGTACACTAGAACATAAAAACTGAATACAGATATATAATCATAACTATGTACACTAGAACATAAAAACTATACAGATATATAATCATAACTATGTACACTAGAACATAAAAACTGAATACAATATATAACATAACTATGTACACTAGAACATAAAAACTAATACAGATATATAATCATAACTATGTACACTAGAACATAAAAACTGAATACAGATATATAACCATAAACTATGTACACTAGAACATAAAAACTAATACAGATATATAACCATAACTAACACTAGAACATAAAAACTGAATACAGATATATAATCATAACTATGTACACTAGAACATAAAAACTAATACAGATATATAACCATAACTATGTACACTAGAACATAAAAACTGAATACAGATATATAACCATAACTATGTACACTAGAACATAAAAACTAGAATACAAGATATATAACCATAACTATGTACACTAGAACATAAAAACTGAATACAGATATATAACCATAACTATGTACACTAGAACATAAAAACTGAATACAGATATATAACCATAACTATGTACACTAGAACATAAAAACTGAATACAGATATATAACCATAACTATGTACACTAGAACATAAAAACTGAATACAGATATATAACCATAACTAAGTACACCTAGAACATAAAAACTGGACATACCAGATATATAACCATAAACTAAATTACCACTAGAATATAAAAGCTGAATACACATCATCATCATCAGGTGCCCTGCCATATGGCGTTGGCGATCATTGACTTCCATCTGTCCCTATCTCTCATTGCCCCTAGCATCTCCCCCACCCTCCTCATCCCCAGCCACTCTGCAAGTCCGTCCAGCATTTTCTCCCTGGGTCTACCGGTGCTGTCTTTCCCTTCAGCTTTCCCATCATGACCAGGTGCTCCAAATCCCCCTTCCTCATAAAATGGCCAATAAATGTTGCCTGTCTTTTCCTAATCTTCCTTATCAGTGATCTACTTGTGTCTGCCTCCATCAAGACTGTCTCGTTTGTTTTCTTTGCTGTCCATGGAACTCTCAACATTCTTCTTAGAAACCACATCTCGGCTGCCTCAATCTTGTTCTGGCTTTGTTTGTTGACTGTCCACGCCTCGCCTCCGTACAACAGTATTGGTTCTATATAACATTCAAGAACTCTCTTCCTGATGTTAACTGACAGGCATTTGTTGGTAAGAATGCTTCTTGAATGCTGTTTTGGCTTGGCTGATTCTGCCGGCTATTTCTGATGTGCATCTGCCGTCTGATGAAATGATCGTTCCCAGGTATTTGAATTTCTCAACCTGTGTCAAGGTTGTGCCATTTGCTGTTATTTTGCATGAGGGGATTTCATGTTTTTTACTGATCACCATGACTTCAGTCTTCCTGCTGTTTAGTTCCTGCCCCTTACCTTTGCTTTCTATTTCTAGTATATTCACAAGGTTTTGTAGGTCTCTTTCACTTTCTGCAATTAGCACGGTGTCATCTGCGTATCGAATGTTGTTTATCATTTTCCCTCCAACCTTTAATCCAGGGTCTTCTTCTAGGTTTCTCATGACGTTTTGGCTGTAAAGTGAAAACAGATCTGGTGACAAAACACAACCCTGTCTGACTCCTCTTTTGATATTTTGGAAAAAGCTTACATTGTTTGTTCCCAGTACATATTTTTGATTATTCGTAGATCTTTTCCATCAACACTAAGTCTCTCCAGTTAGTTGATCATTTCATCATGTCTTACCTGATCGAAAGCCTTGGTGTAGTCAACAAAGCATAAATACAAATCCTTATTCATCTCGATTGACCTCTCTATGATAGTTCTTATGATGTATATGGCATTAATAGTTCCTTTCCCTTCCACAAATCCACACTATTCTTCTGGTATTTCTCTTTTGATTCTATTCCTTGTCGTCATCATGATTATTCTTAACAGGATTTTTGTTACATGGCTCATCAAACTGATTGTGCGATGAAGTTCGCATTCTATAGTGGCAGGGCACCAGATGATGATGATGATGTACACTAGAACATAAAAACTGAATACAGATATATAACCATAACTAAGTACACTAAAACATAAAACATAAATTAACTTACATTCCTTCTGCACATCACATTTCCTTCGAGGCAAAATACACGTACACATTCATCAGTTCTAACAGAATGTGTGTAAGGCTTTATAGAACACATACAGGTAAATGAACCAACGAGGAAGAAAGTGATAGAAAGAGATGACAAAAAGCAAGGACATGAATCAGAAACAAAGAGAGTGGTTGAAAAGAGGAAATTTCTAGCATAACATTCAAGAAGGTAGGGATATGTATCTACGTTGTAAGAGTCCCCGGCATCCCCATGACGAGCAAAAGACGATGTCAGAGCGCATTCTATAATACCTCACACATCACACCATCAGTACCTCATACCTCACACACCACACCATCAGTACATCACACATCACACCATCAGTATATCACACCTTACACACCATCAGTACATCACACCTTACACACCATCAGTACCTCATACCTCACACACCACACCATCAGTACATCACACATCACACCATCAGTACATCACACCTTACACACCACACCATCAGTACATCACACACCACACCATCAGTACATCCACACCTTACACACCACACCATCAGTACATCACACCACACACCACACCATCAGTACATCACACATCCACACCATCAGTCATCACCTTACACCCACACCATCAGTACACATCACCCACACACCATCAGTACATCACACATCACACACCATCAGTACATTACACTTACACCCACACCATCAGTACATCACACTACACACCACACCATCAGTACATCACACATCACACACCACACCATCAGTACATCACACTTCACACACCATCAGTACATCACACCTTACACACCACACCATCAGTACATCACACACCACACCATCAGTACATCACACCTACACACCATCACTACATCACACCTTACACACCACACCATCAGTACATCACACACACACCATCAGTACATCACACCTTACACACACACCATCAGTACATCACACTACACACCACACATCAGATATCACACACACACCATCAGTACATCACACACCACACCATCAGTAATCACACACACACACCACACCATCAGTATCACTTACACCATCATACATCACACACAACACCATCAGTACTCACACCTACACACCACACCATCAGTACATCACACCTTACACACACACCAATCAGTACATCACACTTACACACCACACCATCAGTACATCACACACCACACACCACATCATCAGTACATACACTTACACACCACACCATCAGTACATCACATCACACCATCAGTACATCACAACCACCATCAGTACATCACACTCACACACCATCATACATCACCACACACATCAGTACATCACAACCTACACCACACCATCAGTACATCACACCTCCACACCACACCATCAGTACACACCACACACTCAGACACAACTACACCATCACACTACACACCCATCAGTAATACACTCACACACCACTACATCACACACCACACCACATACATCACCACACACATCATAACCACCTACACCACACACATACATACACACACACATCAGTACATCACACACACCCTCATACTACACTTAACATCCCATCATACATCACACTACACACCAACCATCATAATAACACCACCCACAGTACATCCACACACCCATCAGTACATCACCACCACCATCATACATACACCTTACCACACCATCATACATCACACACCACACTCTACTCACACCTTCACACACCCACATCTCCCACACACTCATACATCAACTCACACCAATCATCACCACACCTCAGATCACCTTACCACCAACATCACACACCACCACACACCTCAGTACATCACACACACACCACTAATCACACACCATCAGTACATCAACACACACACACCATCATACATCACACTTACACACCATCAGTACACACACTCCACCAACACAACACACACATACCATCAGTACATCAACTTACACACCACACATCGTACATCACACCCCCCATCATACATCACACCTCACACACACACCATCAGTACTCACACCACACACCTCATATCACACACACACCCATCAACATCACACTCACACCATCAGTACACACACTACACCACATACATCAACACACACCACACCATCAGTACATCACACCTACACACACCTCAGTACATCACACTCACACACCAATACATACACCACACATCAGTACATCCACTACACAACCATCATACAAACCTTACCACCACAGTACACAACCACACACCCACATAGAACACACACTACACACACATCACACACACCACCATCATACATCACACTTACACCCACCATCTAATACACCCACCATCAGTACATCCACCACACCATCATACATCACACTCAACCATCAGTACTCACACTTAACACCCACATCATACTAACACCCACCTCGTACCACACCTACACACCCACTATCTACTTCACACCTCACACACCACACACTCATACATCACACACACACCATCAGTCATCACACCTTACACACCACACCATCATACACACACCACACATCAGTACATCACACTCAACACCAAGTACACACCTCACACTCAGCTACACAACCAACACCATCATACAATCACACCACATCATAACACACCACACACCCACCATATACTCACACCTACACACACACATCATACTCACCCTACACCCACACCATCAGTACATCACCCACACCACCAGTATCAACCCACCTCTACATCACACCACCTAGACTCACACTACAACACAAAGACATCACACACAACACATACCTCACCACCCGTACACAACCATCGTACCACACTTACAACCACACATCATCCACACTCAACACAAACAACACAACAACCACATCAGTACATCACACACCACCCATCATAACACACTACACACCACACCATCAGTACTCACCACACACCACACATCAGTACCCACCTACACAAGACCACAACCAACCACGTACTCACACCACCCATCAGTACACACACACAACCACACCATCATAATCACACCACACATCATCACATACACACACCTCATCATCAACCACACCATCAGTACATCACACCTTACACACCACACCATCATACATACACACACCTCGTACATCCACACACCCATCAGTACTCACACCTTACACACCACACCATCACTCACACCACTTACAACTACCACACACATCAGTACCTCACACCTTACACACCACACCATCAGTACCACCACACCACTCACACACACACTCAGTACATCACACCTTCACACCACACCCACACATCATCCCAACACCACACCATCATTACCTCATACCTTACACACCACACCATCAGTACCTCATACCCCACACACCACACCATCAGTACCTTATACCTTCACACACCACACCATCTGTACCTATCACACTTACACACCACACCATCACTACCTTATACCTTACACACCACACCATCTGTACCTCATACCTTACACACCACACCATCTGTACCTCACACCTTACACACCACACCATCAGTATCTCATATCTTACACACCACACCATCTGTACCTCACACCTTACACACCACACCATCTGTACCTCACACCTTACACGCCACACCATCTGTACATCACACAACACCACACCATCAGTACATCACACCTTACACACCTCACCATCTGTACCTCACACCTTACACACCACACCATCTGTACCTCACACCTTACACACCACACCATCTGTACATCACACACCACACATCTGTACCTCACACCTTACACACCACACCATCTGTACCTCACACACCACACCATCAGTACATCACACCTTACACACCACACCATCAGTACATCACACCTCACACCATCAGTACAACACACCTTACACACCACACCTCAGTACCTCACACCTTACACACCACACCATCTGTACCTCACACCTTACACACCACACCATCAGTATCTCATATCTTACACACCACACCATCTGTACCTCACACCTTACACACCACACCATCTGTACCTCACACCTTACACACCACACCATCTGTACCTCACACCCTACACACCACACCATCTGTACCTCACACCTTACACACCACACCATCAGTACATCACACACCACACCATCAGTACACACACCTTACACACCACACCATCAGTACATCACACACCACACCATCAGTACATCACACCTTACACACCACACCATCAGTACATCACACCTTACACACCACACCATCAGTACCTCACACCTTACACACCACACCATCTGTACCTCACACCTTACACACCATCAGTACATCACACACCACACCATCAGTACATCACACCTTACACACCATCAGTACATCACACACCACACCATCAGTACATCACACCTTACACACCTTCAGTACATCACACACCACACCATCAGTACCTCACACCTTACACACCATCAGTACATCACACACCACACCATCAGTACATCACACCTTACACACCACACCATCAGTACCTCACACCTTACACACCACACCATCAGTACATCACACACCACACCGTCAGTACATCACACCTTACACACCACACCTTACACACCACACCTTACACACCACACCATCACTACATCACACCTTACACACCACACCATCAGTACATCACAC
>JAPXFY010004802.1:0-12500 GCA_030674185.1 Monoplex corrugatus | reverse complement strand
AAAAGACTAAAGTACCTTTGTGGGAGTAAAACTGCTTTTAAGTAGTTTTGTAAAAATACTTATATGACCATCAAACTAGTTGTGTGACAGTGAAAATTATTTGTTAGTGTAAAGAATGCATTAAGGGGGGGGGATTATGTGAGAGTAAAACTACCTTTGAGAGAGAGTAATAACTGAAAGACTTTATGGGAGTAAAACTGCTTTTAAATAATTTTGTGGTTTGTACTTATATGACCATAAAACCAGTTGTGTGACAGGTAAAAGTATTTGTGAGTGTTAAGAATGCATATGGTAGGGGAAAAAAAAAACAACAACAACAAAAAAACAGAGAGTAAAAATGCTTGTGAGAGGATTAGCAATGAAAAGCCTAAAAAGTTACCTTTGTGGGAGTAAAACTGCTTTTGAAGTAATTTTGTAAAAATACTTTTGGACCTATATAACCATAAAACTAGTTGTGTGACAGGGAAAATTGTTCGTGAGTGTAAAGAATGCGTATGATCGGCAAAGGAAAAAAAATGTGTGAAAGTAAAACTGCTTGTGAGAGAGTAATAACTAAAAGACTAAAAAGTTACCTTTTTGGGAGTAAAACTGCTTTTAAGTAATTTTGTAAAAATACTTATATGGCCATAAAACTAGTTGTGTGACAGGGAAAATTACTTTTGAGTATAAAGAATGTGTATGATAGGCAAAGAGAAAAGTCTTATGTGAGAGTAAAACTGCGTGCGAGAGATTAATAATTGAAAGACTGAAAAGTTACCTTTGTGGGAGTAAAACTGCTTTTAACAGTACCCATGTTGAGGTAAAGATGTATAGGTTATATTATTGAATTGTTTAAATTTGTGGGAGTAAAACTGCTTTTAACAGTACCCATGTTGAGGTAAGGATGTATAGGTTATATTATTGTATATGTATTTGTGGGAGTAAAACTGCTTTTAAGAAGACCCATAATGAGGTAAGAATGTACAGGTTATATTATTGTAGAGTTTATATTTGTGGGAGTAAAACTGCTTTTAACAGTACCCATGATGAGGTAAGAATGTACAGGTTATATTATGTAGAGTTTATATTTGTGGGAGTAAAACTGCTTTTAAGAAGACCCTGATGAGGTAAGAATGTACAGGTTATATTACTTTGGAGTTTATTTTCAGAAAATTCTGTGTGATGACATTCACACTGTTTTAATTAAGACAACTACCTGTGTGACAGTTGAACAACTTGTGAGAAAAAAAGAAAAAGACTAAAAACGCTTAAAACTACGCGTGTGGGCATAAAACCTTTAATGAAGGTGCAAGAAATGTGCAGTTTTGATTATGGCTTGATCATTCTCATAGAAAACAACAGACCAACAAACATGAAATTAAAAAAAAAGGTAATAATAATATTAATGATGTAATGATAATGATAATGCCGTGATTATATTTGGATTTGAGGCCTGAAACAAGCAAACAGATTGAACAAACATAAACACATGAGTCCTTTTTTTTTCTTTTTCTTTTTTTCTGTTCTTTTCTTTTGCATTTATTTTTTTAAAGAATAATTCTAACAATTCCTATGAAGGAGTTCATTTACAGCGTATAATGTTTACATGTTATTGAATGTGGCTTGCTTCTGCAGGTAAAGGTTGATGATACATTTTATTTAATACATGTGTTTTGCGTTTGTACAGTACCGCACCTGCATGTGACGAGACTGCTGGGTGGGGGTGGGTGGTGGGGGGGGGGGGGGGGGGGAACAAAAAAAAACAAAAACGTCCACCGTTTATGTTTTGTATTAAGCTGGTCAAGGACTGAGTCACGTACTGTGAGAACAATATATTACAGTTTTGGGATGGAAGGTGTCTTCATATGTTGTTATTATCGTTTTAGCCAGGTCCCGCTTCAGTAAGCCAGAGATCTGTGGGGCCACAGATGACAGGGAGAGGTGGAAAATTGCCTTTGTTTGACGAGGGGTAGGATTGACTCAGGCTTTGTCCACTAAACCTATTTGTTCTTCCCTCTGTGTGTGTGTGTGTGTGTGTGTGTTGTGTGTGTGTGTGTGTGTGTGTGTGTGAATGAGAGAGAGAGAGAGAGTGTTTGTGAGAGAGAGAGAGTGTGTGTGTGTGTGTGTGAATGAGAGAGAGAGAGAGTGTGTGTGTGTGTGTGTGTGTGTGGAGAGAGAGAGAGAGAGAGAGAGAGAGAGAGAGAGAGAGAGTGAATGTGTGTGAGAGTGAAGAGAGAGGGTGTTCGTTTCCCTGGTTTTGTGTTAGGTTGAGGGGGTCGAATTGAGGGTGTGGGGTCGAATTGAGGGTGTGGGGTCGAATTGAGGGTGTGTGTGCGAGTAGGTGTTGATTGGAATGCGAAGGGCTTTATTTGGCAGTTATAAGGCATCATATCTATCAGACAGGGCTGGGAATCTTTCGTCTTTGGGCGATTTTCCATCCTTTAAACTAGGTTGTATGTCCACAGAAATGGGTTTTTCCTGTCTTTAAAATCCGGCTGCGTTCCTCTAGACTTAAATTCTCACATCTGCTGCAGGAAACCGTAAGAAAGAAACAGTGCTATGTAGGCTATGCACGGGTCACACATCCTACACTCATTCGTATCTTTTAAAAAATGAAAAAGCACCATGCTGTATATGATGTGACAAACCATTGAGCATCAGACACCTCCTCCTTGATTTCTGGGACTTGTACGATGTGAGACAAAAGCACTACACTTCAAAAATTACAGAACCTCTTTCGAGACATCCTTCCTAATACAATTTTCCATGTTTTACAAGAGCTCAATAGATTTTGCCTGTATGATGTTATGTCTGTTTTTCTTTAACTGTATGTTAGACTTGCAAGTTTAATGGTGAGCATGGTTTTTTAACTACTGTCTTTTATCTTAACCGGGTTGTCGTTTTTGACGTGGTGTTATCCCTGGTATGGCTGTAGTAGTCGGCTGGGCTATAAGCACTGAAGCAGTATGAACTTGAACTTCCTCTAAATTTTCTTCCAGTTTTTATGTGTTGATTTTAGATAAGTGTTTTTTATAACCAATATGGAACTGGTTAAAAAAAAATCCTTTAGTGACTTACTGTCAGATCCCTTATGTATTTATTAATAATAACATCAGCTTGAGTAATTTGCACAAAGAAAAAGGAAATTCATTTACAGGAGTGTTCAGAAAATGTTTTGAATATATTGAGTGTTTCAGGAGCTTGAAGTTCTTCAGAGCCCACATTTGGGGCACATGCAACTTTTCTTCCCTTTTCGTCTTAACCCTTTGACTCCCTCACCCTATCCACCAATTGCAAAAACTTAACCCTTTGATTCCCTCACCCTGCAGGAAGCTGGTGGATAGGGTGAGGGAATCAAAGGGTTAAGTTTTTGTTTTGCTGGCATGGTTGGCGATGCAGGATGCTGGTGGGCAGTGTGCGGGAGTCAAAGGGTTAAAAAGTAGTCCATGTCAAATCCTGATCAGTGGGACAAGTAAGATAGAAAGCCCTGTGACAAAAAGATACTAAGATTAACATGGCTGGGGAGGCAGGGTGATAGATACAGTACGTTTAAAAAAAAAGTCTGTCAGTGAATACATGTTCTATGTGTATGTGTTCATGAATGAATACATGTACTATGCGCGCGCACACGAGAGAGAGAGAGAGAGAGAGAGAGAGAGAGAGAGAGAGAGAGAGAGAGAGAGAGAGAGAGAGAGAGAGAGAGAGAGAGAGAGGTGGTTGGAGAGAGGGGTGGTTGGAGAGGCAAATATGTTGACATAACTGGATTTAGAAGGGAAAATTAAAAAAAAAAAAACCACATACGTGTACTAACTACTATCATTTATTTTTCGTAAGGGTATGTGACTTTTTATGTGTACTTTTGGTGTCAGAAAACGATGGCTCCTGAAGACTTTCTAAAAGATTTGCTGTGGTTCATGAATTATTTATTCCAGAATCTGTCTCACAATCTGTGTTTGTATAATAGTGTTGAAGGTGAACGCTGTATTTGAAATGCGGATGTGTATATCATGGGCCTTTCTTCTTCTCCCCTTCCCCCACCACTTTTATTCAAGTACTGTTTAGCTAATCCTCTCTACCACTGAGGATGCCGGGGGCTTTTTCAGTGTAAATGTTATCCCCCCACCTGGAAATCCTGTGCTGAAAATTCAGTCTTTTCTGTCACTTTCTTTGTTTCGCCCTTGCTCCTTTACTTTCTGTCATCTGTTCCTGTCTTAACTCTTTGACGCCCGCACCTTGTCTACCAGCATCCTGCATTGTGAGCCATGCTAGCAAAGCAAAAACTTAACCCTTTGATACCCTCACTCTGTCCTCCAGCATCCTGCAGGCAGCTGGTGGATAGGTTGAGAGAATCAAAGTGTTAAGTTTTTGCATTTCGCGGATAGGGTGCGGGAGTCAAAGGGATATTCTGCCTTGCTGGCCCGTTCACCTGTATGTTTTCCACAAAGTCTTCCATGCTTTCTCTTAGGATTGATAATTGGATGCATTATGAAATGTATTTTGGGCTGTTAGGAAATGTGACGTGCAGAAGCACTTTCAGGTAATTAAGGTCAGTGTGTATTATGTCTGTTTTAGTGTACTTATGTCTGTATATTCATGTTCAGTTTTTTGGTTTTTTTTTTTTTAAACCCCCCCCCCCCCCCCCCTGTGTATATTGGACAGAGTAGTCATTGCCAGGAGCACAACCGTAGACTTTGTGTGCAAATGCATTGATACATGTGCATCTTATTTTCTTTAACCCTTTTGACTCCCGCACCCTGTTCATCAACATCCTGCATTGTCAACCATGCTAGCTGAGCAACATTCTTAACCCTTTGACTCCCTAACCCTGTCCACCAGCTTTCTGCTGGAAGCTGGTGGATAGAGTAAGGGAGTCAAAGGGTTGGGTAAGATTTTGCAGTTGGTAGTCAGGTAGTGGGAGTCAAAGGGTTAACTTAAACAATTATGTTAATGATGAAGCTGATCGATCACCCAGTGCCATACAAATATGACATTTCAAGCGCACAGAATTGTCACAGATGCTTACCTCATAAGTTAATCATCAGCACCTTCACCACCACCACCACCACCACCACCACCACCACACCACCACCACACCATCACCATCATCATCATCATCATCATCATCATCATCATCACTGTTGTCATCGTCATCTGAGTTGTAGACTTGAATTTGATTTATCCTCCCCGAACAACAGCTGAAATATGCCTTTTGTTTATGAGAGTGCAGTAACTTTTAAATTTCCTTGTATTGTTTTGAGGGGCAGGAGAGGGGCGGGAGAGAGAGAGAACTTTGTATAGCACAAACGCCGACAAACATATTATATCTGCCATTGCTGATCTACTTATACTAGTTAACAGAAAATAGGATATGGGGTGGGTCAAATTCATATTGGTTTTAGCCCAGCCGACTACTAGAGCCACATCAAGGATAACAGGATGGGGTGTTCGTTCGTTATTTCTTTTAACGTCTATTCACATATGTGCTTTTAGACGGGAAAAAAAAAAAAAAAAAAAAAAAAAAAAAAAAAAAAAGGTGCGTAAGGGATGAATGAATCTATGTAATCATGAAGGCATTGTATCAATTAAGGTAACAATTAATGTAACATCAAACAAATTAACGAACAAAAGAAAAACAATCAGAACATTATATCAGTCAGGCTTCATCGGATTTCTCGGGGCTATGTGGGAGTTACAGGTATAAAACAGTTGGGCTGAATCAAAGAAAACGACCTACAGGACTGTGCAGTAAACGTCTAGCAATGTGTAAATACAGAGTGAAATCAGTATGTTTCTGTTTTAAGTTTGTAAATGACGCAGGGAAATAAGGTCGCATTCGCTGACAACACAAAAGGTGATCAACTGTTATAAAATCACCACAGATACATTTGATGGTTTTACTAAATTTAGTTCGAAGTGAATTGAGAGTTAATCTGTAAGCTAAAGTTATCTCTTGTCTTGTAAAACCCTGGTAAGTTACCGAGAAGGGGCGAAGGTCACATTGCGCTTTTACTTTGTTTTCTAATATAGCATTCATTTCATGTTCAGACAGTGGTAAATCAAGTTTAGTACTGCCAGCCCTATTCATTGCTGCATTTTTTGCTATTCTGTCGACCCGGTCGTTAAAAAGGATACCACAGTGTGATGGGATCCAACAAAAAGTAACCTGTGTATTATTTGTTATTAAACAATGAATTAGAAATTTTATCTCAAATATTAACGAACTATTTACTTTATGTTCGCAACATTTTAAGGATTGTAATGCAGATTTCGAATCTACACATAATAGGATACTAAACAAAGTTATGGGTAGATCTACTATATATTTCAGTGCCATTAGGATGGCAACTAATTCAGAAGTGAAGATTGAATGTCCCTGTCCTAAAGAGTAAGCCTTTTCTACTTTAAAGTTAGGAATTAGAAAGCCAGCGCCTGCTTTACCATCATCTAGAACAGAGCCATCTGTGAAGATTTTTAAGTAATGTGAATATTTTTTATGCAGATGTGACAGAACATCAATTGCTAACAAGTGTGGATTAATATCTTTTGTCAGGTCAGTATCAGTGTAGTTGATATCAAAAATAGCATTGGACAGTTCCCAGGGGGGTAGAGGACAACATATCATTTTATGTGAAACTTTGTTAGGTAATACGTGAGAAAGTTTGAAGAGCTCATTTGTGTAAGTGGATATTGTTTCTTGTGACTTTATTGTTCTTGCTCTCTTGGGGAAATGGATGTCAGACCGAATTTTAAGTTCCGTACTGGCATAATTAGCTACTGCATTTGCTCTAACTATATATTTAGCAGTTGATAACTTCCTCCAATCTTCCAAGGGAAGGATGCCAGCTGTTTTATATACTTCTTGTGTTTTTGTATACACCGGTACCCCAAGAGCACATTTAATAGCTTTACTATCTAAGCTTTGAAGTTTTTTCAAATAGCAGTTTGGAGCTGAAAAATAGACCTCTTGACCATAAGCCAACTTAGATCTGACTAAAGCTGTGACAAGATGTAACAACGTTTTAGTGTCCTGTCCCCAAGACTGTTTACTAATAATTCTTATTAAATTATAGCTTTTCATAGCTTTACATAACAAGGCATCAATATGTTCTTTCCACTGTAAACTAGAAGTCAATTGTACTCCCAGAAATTTCACGTGAGTAGTATATTTCAGTTCCTCATCACCAATTTTAAACAACGGTACTTCTTTCGGACTGAGACCATTATTAAAAAGCATCATGTGTGTTTTTTCATTGGATATTTCCAGACCGTTAACTGTCAAGTAAGTGGAAATATTATAGGATGGGGTGTGTGTGTGTGTGTGTGTGTGTGTGTGTGTGTGTGTGTGTGTGTGTCAAATAAGGCATTTGATCATGAGTACATAAATATTTATACACCTATTTTTGTGTGTGTGTGTGTGTGTGTGTGTGTTCGTTCATTCGTTCGTTGCTTGATTTAACGTCTTTTCACTATAAGTGATATTAGACAGGGAAAAATGGCATGGAGGATGGAATTAAGGGGGGGGGGGGTGAGGGGAGGGAACAGAGGGGAACAGAGTAAGAAACGGGAAAAAAATTAAAAGGAAGCGGCAAGGTCTTAAGAAAAAAGGATATGGATGAACAGAGAAATGAAACTAGAACAATTGTTCTAGTGTGTGTGTGTGTGCGCGTGTGTGTGTGTGCGCGCGCGCGCGTGTGTGTGCATGCACAAAGAACAGATACAAATCATTTTGTATCATTTACAAATGAACAAGTTTATATTTTGTGACAGAAATCGACACTATCACTGCCTGCAACATTCTCTCTCTCTCTCTCTCCCCTCTCCCTCCCTCCCTCCCTCCCTCCCTCTATATGATAAATAGTAGATAGATTGATAGACATCTCTATATATCTATCTATCCATATATATAAAATGCAAATGTACAGACATGAGTAAACTGAAAAGTGAAAAAGTGAAATGAAACACATGTATTAGTAAACTTTGTTTTAGTTATGGACACAGCATGCTTGTAGTAATATGTAATAATAATAATAATAATAAAAAAAAAAAAAAAAAAAAAATAATAATGATAATAATATGATGATGATGATGATAATTATCATTATTATTATTGTTGTTGTTGTCGTTGTTATACTGATGGACCTTAAAAGCATTTTGTAAATCATTCCAACAGTTTGTGCCAGATTATGCAAAACTACACTTTTTTTTTTTTTTTAAGTTCAGATTTTCTACAAGGTGTGTGTATGCACTGTGTTTTGTGCCCACATTGTGCATAATAATAATAATACAGTATGTTGCTGCACAATTTGCGTGCGCCATCTGCAACGGGCATAGATGCAAGGTAATTTTGTGTTTCCGCAATAATAATAATAATAATAATAATAATAATGATAATAATGATAATAATAATAATAATAATAATAATGATAATAATAATAATAATGATAATAATAATGATGATAACAATAATAATGATAATGATAATAATAATGATAATAATAATAATAATAATAATAAATCACATTTATATAAAGCTATTCTCCCACACATAGGTAAGGACTCACTGTGCTTTACATTAATTAGTTCATACACACACAAACACATACATACACAAAGATACAAACAAACAAACACACCACACCACACACGCATACACACAAAGATGCTGAGGTAGGGTACACTCAAGCCTGTTAGGCGAGAGACCCTTGACCCAAGTTAGTTGTCATATATCATGGGAACTTGAAAGTTCTCAGCAGTTTACGATTTGCTCATGTAGAAACTTGAAACATCTACACAATCAAACAATACACACCAAGAAACAAAATCTCTTTTTCCCACATTCTTTCTTTCTTTCTTCCGACTTTTTCCTGTATCAGGTATTTCTCAAACAACACAAATCACACATCAATGTCTGGCATGTGATCAGGACTCTGGCTGCACTGGCATTGTCAGCATTAGAATCTTGGTAGACCTGTCAAACTGAGCGCCCACCTCTTCTTGCACTAGGTTATAAGGCAGGTAGAATCTTGGTAGACCTGTCATACTGAGCGCCTACCTGTTCTTGCACTAGGTTGTAAGGCAGGTAGAATCTTGGTAGACCTGTCAAACTGAGCGCCCACCTCTTCTTGCACTAGGTTGTAAGGCAGGTAGAATCTTGGTAGACCTGTCAAACTGAGCGCCCACCTCTTCTTGCACTAGGTTGTAAGGCAGGTAGAATCTTGGTAGACCTGTCAAACTGAGCGCCTACCTGTTCTTGCACTAGGTTGTAAGGCAGGTATAATCTTGGTAGACCTGTCAAACTGAGCGCCTATCTGTTCTTGCACTAGGTTGTAAGGCAGGTAGATGTCGAGGTGATACATGTTGGACCTTGTCTCCAGCAGGATGCGGTCTTCCCCCACGTCAAGGTAATGCTCTTGGCTGTTTCACATGTGGAAGATGGATTTCACTGGCTCCCTGTATCAAAGCGCATACAGTACAAACTAGACACCATGTGCTACAAAAGCCTCAATAATGCAGCCCCCGATTACCTGTCAAGCCTACTTGAGATCTATGTTAATAATAATAATAATAATTACAATATTTATATGGCGCAAAATCTTGATAGAAATCAAATCTAAGCGCTGAACATACACATACGCACGCGCGCACACACACGCACTTTTCGCTTTCCATGTACTAAGCTCAATACCTATGGTCCACGAGCCTTCTCTGTTTCTGGTCCACTCTCCTGGAACAAACTTCCCCTCTCAGTCCGTCAGCAACCTACTTTTGTCTCCTTCAAGTCCGCTCTCAAAACTCACCTTTTCTCCTCTGCATAAAATCCAGACCTCACTCAACCCCCTCTGCAGCCTGTCTCCACTCGGAGGGAATCACATTGTAATATATGATTGTATATAATATGCTCTCTATGATTTTCCATTGCTTTTATTCTTTCTCCCCATTTATAGCCGTGTGTGTGTGTGTGTGTGTGTGTGTGTGTGTGTGTGTGTGGTGTGTGTGTGTGTGTGTGTGTGTGTGTGTGTGTGTGCGCGCGTGCGCGCGCGTGCGTGTGTCTGTTCAGCACTTAGATTTGATTTTATCAAGATTTTGCGCTATATAAATATTGTGATTATTATTATTATTATTATTTCTGCCACTAAAAACTCTGGATGTCCTTCAACTGGCTCCTTTACAATGCTGAATTTGGGCTCTGGGGCTTGTTTCTTTTCCACCTCTTTTGTTTCTGATTCGTCTACCTCCTGGATAAGTCCTGGTTTCCTTGGCACAGAACTCGCTTCTTCTGCTGTCCCAAATCCGTCTACAATGAACGGTTTGGACTTTGTTTGTGCGAACAGTCTGTTCCCAGGTCACTGAACACTGACGGTGCCTTCAGGCTGATTAACCCTTTGACTCCTGCACACTATCCACCAACTGCAAAAACTTAACCCTTTTGACTCCATCACCCTGTCCACCAGATTCCTGCAGGAAGCTGGTGGATAGGGTGAGGGAATCAAAGGGTTATTACGTTTTTGCTTTGCTAGCATGGTTGACAATGCAGGCTGCTGGTGGACAATGTGCAGGAGTCAAAGGGTTAACACGCGTAGTTGATGCTCTGCGTGCGCGTATACACATGAGCTGTATACAGGTACTAACGGGTCTGTCCATACCCTTTTATCCACCAAGCATGAGGTATCCAGGAAGGATCGACACGCGCCCCCCCCCTCCCCCCCCCCCTCCCGCCCGGGCCCCTGTCATACCCACTTGACAGGAATTGTGAAGAAAGACTCAATTTTTGGTTTTTGACAACACCAAAGTACTCTTCAGAAGTTTGATGAGTGAGAGAGAGAGAGGGAGAGAGAGAGAGAGAGAGAGAGAGAGAGAGAGAGAGAGAGAGAGAGAGAGAGAGAGAGAGGTGGTATTTTATCCATGCTTTCTAGGATGAGACAGAGAGAGAGAGAGAGGGCTGGTATTTTATCAGTGCTTGAGAGAGAGAGAGAGAGAGAGAGAGAGAGAGAGAGAGAGAGAAGAGAGAGAGAGAGAGAGAGGTGGTATTTTATCAATGCTTTCTAGGATGAGAGAGAGAGAGAGAGAGGGCTGGTATTTTATCAATGCATAGAGAGAGAGAGAGAGAGAGAGAGAGAGCAGTGGTATTTTATCAGTGCAGAGAGAGAGAGAGAGAGCAGTGGTATTTTATCAATGCAGAGAGAGAGAGAGAGCAGTGGTATTTTATCAGTGCAGAGAGAGAGAGAGAGAGCCTGGTATTTTATCAGTGCACAGAGAGAGAGAGAGAGAGAGAGAGAGAGAGAGAGAAGAGAGAGAGAGAGAGAGAGAGAGAGAGAGGTGGTATTTTATCAATGCTTTCTAGGATGAGAGAGAGAGAGAGAGAGAGAGAGGGGGCTGGTATTTTATCAATGCTTGAGAGAGAGAGAGAGAGAGAGAGAGAGAGAGAGAGAGAGAGAGGTGGTATTTTATCAATGCTTTCTAGGATGAGAGAGAGAGAGAGAGAGAGAGGGCTGGTATTTTATCAATGCTTGAGAGAGAGAGAGAGAGAGAGAGAGAGAGAGAGAGAGAGAGAGAGAGAGAGAGAGAGAGAGAGAGCACTGGTATTTTATCAGTGCACACACACACACACACACACACACACACACACACACACACACACACACACACACACACACACACACACACACACAGAGAGCGCACTGGTATTTTATCCATGCTTTCTAGGATGGAAAAAGTAAGAGGAAAAGAAGGGGCTGACCAGTGGGGAGGCTTCCTTTGCGGCGTATTGACTTCGGATGACTCCCTGTTGTAACACCCTGAAATTACAGGCCCTTACTCAATCGCCCAGCTCTGTCTTCTCGTAGTCTGCCCGCCGCTACCGCTACGGGGGGAGGGAGGGAGGGAGGGAGAGAGAGAGAGAGAGAGAGAGAGAGAGAGAGAGAGAGAGAGAGAGAGAGAGAGAGAGAATGTTAAAAGAAGAGAAAGGGGGAGAGAGAAAAAAGAGCGAGTTTAAAAGAAGAGAGAGAGGGAGAGAGAGTTTTAAAGAAAAGAGAGAGAGGGAGAGAGAGTTTAAAAGAAGAAAAAGGGGAGAGAAGTGGGGGGGGGGAGGGGGTTAAGGGAAGAACAGGTCTGCTGCCCCACGCGCTGTGTGGCCGATCGATACAGATCAGTTCAATTACGGGCCTGAAGTGCAGTGGGGCAATTTGAACATCATTTTCCGGCAAATTGGGAAAGTGAAGATAATTGATATTTTGGGAGAAAAGAGGTGGGGAGAGAGAGCGAGATCTTTGACGTGGCGATAGTCGCGTGTTTTGTGTGTGTGTGTGTGTGTGTGTGTGTGTGTGTGTGTGTGTGTGTGTGTGTGTGTGTGTGTGTGTGTGTGTGTGTCTGTCTCTGTGTGTGTGTGTGTGTGTGTGTGTGTGTTTGTCGGTCTGTCTGTCTGTCTGTCTGTGTATGTTTGTCTCTGTCTCTGTGTGCGTTAGAGTGTCTTTGTCTGTCTGTTTGTCTGTCTGTCTGTCTGTCTCTCTGTCGCTCTCTGTCTC
>JAPXFY010004801.1:0-16807 GCA_030674185.1 Monoplex corrugatus | reverse complement strand
ACAATTCTATACCCAAACCACACTAATGTGCAAGAAAGTTATCTGATAGATTCGGGAATTTATGCCAAATTCTGAAAGCAATAGTCTTGAAATGGGTAGGGAACTATAGTTGCAAAAAAAAAAGGACCCCCCCGGAATGATTTGAGAATTGAGAGGGCAATGAACCAAACCAATTTTTTTTGTTAAAAAAAAGGTTTGAACTCAGGACTTGAAAACCTTGCGTTTAAATCTCTATCAAAGCAGTCATCCCACCCCATATAAAGAAAGCTGAAGAAGAAGGGGACAAAACCCCCCAAAAAAGGGCATAATTTGTCTTTGCGCCGCATTTCCCCACAAGCACACACACACACACAAAAAAGGAAAAATAAATTCTGTTCACCAACCGCCCCTTCCCCCCACCCCCCCAAATCTGGGGAAAGGTCTGGAGCTAATACCCCGGGGGCCAGCCCGGGACCGGAGGACAGCACCCCATTTCCATCCGCGATAAATTGATTCTTCAACAGTTAGTTTTCCGGGGGACGGTGCTGGGGGCGTGTACTAGCGGTTTGTGGCAAGACTAGCGGGGCTGGGTTGTGGGCTTGTGGGAGCTGAAGCTGCCTGAAAGGTCCGCCCGCTCTGTGGTGACGGTTAAAACCGTATCCCCGTGTTGTTTTGCTGTTTTCACACTATTCAGATTTATTATAGTTTTACTTACAATACTAAAAGAAGAATACAAGCGCGCCCAATAGAGTACCCAGGATACTTTTTTAAAAGGGATCATCGCATTTGGGGGGGTTACCTCTGTGTCATTTTTTTTTTTTTTCATCCCATTTTCTACGCCCCCAAAAATTTAAATGGCCACAAAAGGGGGGAAAACGTTTTTACAATGGGATGTGATAAATGTCGATGAGTATGAAAAACATGATGCTAGGGTTTTTTCCATCTAGGATTGAGACTGCGTGACAGGGCTTTTACTCAAAACTTACAAATTATAATATTCATGCCGTAAACCCGGGCCCCTGAAAGATACAGATACCTGGGGTGCTAGCCCAGAAAGATTTGAGCAAACACCCTCAATGACGCATCCGTGAAGGGGGATGAAAACCCCTTCGACCTGGGGTGGCCCCAGCTTCCCAATGAGCTTCGTAAAAGCCAAACCTGGGAAAGGAAAGCCGTTAGAGCGGGAAAAAAATCCCACAATAAATTTTTAAAAGGGCCCTGATGGGGTTTTCAAACCCCTCAACGTTCCAGTGGGGAAACCCCGTTGCGCAAACCCCATTCACCACGGTACTGGTTGTGGTCAGGCCCACTTTCTTTCAGCTTGGGGGGTTTGGGGTTTGAACCCCTTTTTGGGTATTTGCCTAGTGGGTTTTTTTTGGTGTTTTTTTCTGATCTCACAGGTCAAAAAAAGCACAGACCTGCTGATGAAAAACCCCACTCTTGTATGTATAGGCACACAAAAAATCAAAACGGTGTTAAAGACCCCTTAAACCATTCGTGCTCATGGCCCTTTGGGAAAAAATACCCAGCAGGGCACAACCCGAAAGGGGGAATACGATTGAAAAGTAAACAAAAAACAAACAAACAAAAAAAAAAAAAGGGAAAAAAACTAAAAACAAAAAAAAAACTATAATACATGTGAAACCCTTTTCGGTGTTTTTTTTTTGGGGCATAGGGGATTGAGAAAAATCAACGAAAGAAGATTAATTAGGAAAAGAGTAAAGTAAAAACAGGATATGACGGAACAGATATGCACGCACTTAGGGATCGATTTTGGAAAAGTGTCCCCAAATTGTGTTCCCCACTAACGCACACTACACAGAGACACACGCACACACACAGAGACACAGCCCCAAAACACCCAAAACCCCCAAAACAGACACACACAAACACACAGACACCCCAACACAACACACATACCCACACACCCAGCACACACATTTTGCAGGGGACACTAAAATTTTTGGGGGGGAGAGAGAAAGAGAGAAAAGAGGGAAAAAGAGAGAGAAAAGAGAAAGGGGGAGTTAGAGGGAGAGGGAGAGGAGGACAAAAGCAGACAGACAGAGAGGGCGGGGGAGAGGGGAGAGAGAGAGAGAGAGAAAGAGAAGGGGGAGAGAGAAAGAAAAATTTGAGAGAGGAGAGACAGAAGACAGAGAGCCAGAAAGGGGTATTTGGGGCCAAAAAAATCAAGAAAAAAAACAGATCGCGCCCGTGACACCCCGCCAATAATTTACAAAAATATGAAAAATAATGGGGCAAAACCCCGGCTTATGATTTTTTGGGGAGCAGTTTGTGTTTACAGTGTCAACAGGGGGAGAGCATTCCTTTTTTTTTTTTGCTCGTCAAAAGCTTTACACTGTGTGCTTATATGTCTTTTCCCCAAAACCTCCTTAAAGAATAGCCGGAATTTTTTCTAAGTAAAATTTTTTTATTCCAAAAAAAAGAAAAAGGAGAAGGCTAAGACGACGGAAGGGAGCAAGATGGTTTACGGGCCCCCCCCCGAAAATCTCCCTTTCTATAAAAAAAAAAAGAAAAAAAAAAAGAAAAAAAAGGGCAGCAAAAAAAGTGATGAAAAAAAAAAGTGAGTAAAAGAGGGGGAAAGGGGAAAAAAAAGAGAAAAAGAAATTGCTGGAACATTGCGTGTGTGTGGCGGGGTGTGGGGTGGTTTGGGGTGGGGTGTGTGTTTTGTGTTTTGTGTGTGTGTTTTTTGTGGGTGTGGTATGTTTTTTTTGTTTTTGTTTTTTGTGGTGTTTTGTTTGTTTGTTTGTGTGTGTTTTTGTGTTTGTGTGTGTGTTTGTGTGTGTGTGTGTTTTTATTGTTTTGTGTGTGTTTTGTGTTTGTGTGTGTTTGTGGGGTGTGTGTTTGTGTTTGTTTTTTTGGGTGCGCGCGGTGTGTGCGTGTTTGTGTTGTGTGGTTTTGTTGGGGGTATTTGTGTGTGTGTTTGTGTTTTTTTTTTTTGGGGGTTTGTGGTTGTGTGTGTTTGTTGGTTATTTCTTTTTAAAAAGTTTTACTTTACGTGCTTTAGAAAAAAAGTGTGTGTGTATGGGGTTGTGTGTGTGTTTTTTGTTGTGTGGTGTGTGTGTGTGGTGGTGTGTATGCGGGGTGTTATAAAGAGAGAGGGGAGAGAGAGAGGGGAAAGAGAGAGAGGGGTCAGAAGACAGAAGACGAAGGACAGACGACAGACAGACAGTTTGGAAGTTGACGACCGGGTGGGGAAATCAGGGCCCTATCCCCCCTGTCTTCCCCTTTCCCAGTTTGGCGTGCTAAGTGCCTGAGTTTTGATTTGTGTTGGGTTTCGCTTTGGTAAAATGATAAAAATGCGCGCCTTGGTTTAAATTTTGAATCGAAATTTGGGGCCGTCATTTTAAAGGTCATTTTTGTTTATTATTTTTTGTTTTTATTACCCATTTTTAAAATTATTTTTTATTATTAGTGGGTTGTATAAGAGTTTATTTTTTTTGTTTTTATTATTATTACTATTTTTTTTAGAAACCCCTTCCCAAAGGGAAAATCCAGATTTTTTTACTTCTAAAATTTTTCATGTGTTCTTAAAGACTTTAGAAAAAAAATACCGGGTAGGTCACCACAATAGTAAAAAAAAAATTGAAAAATCGTCAGAAGTTCTTAAAAAGGGGTGCTGTTTTTACACACCTTCCTCAAAAAGTGAAAAATTCTACCCACTTTGTTGGGACGTCCGACAATAAACCCCCCCCCTTTAAAATTTTTTAAAACGTTATTTTAGAGAATACTCAACCTTAAGTTTGACAAATTTTTGGGAAAAAAAAAAATCTTTCCCTCTATATGGATTTGAGCTTAAAAAATTTTTCAAAAAATTTGAGTCGAAAGAATATGGGCCAAGAGTAATTTGTGGAAAGACGCAAACAGAAACAAACGATGACGGCCTTCCCGCAAAAAACTTAATCCCTTTTTTTTTTAATTTTTTTTTAGAGGGGAATACAGAAAAAAAAAGGACAAAAAAAAAGGAAAAAAATTTTTTGGGGAAAGGGGGAAATAAAAGTTACTTTTTCTTTTCCCAAAACCCGAGGCTTCTATTTAAAAGGGGGACCGGTGGGGGATGTTTAAAGTTATTTTGAAAATTGAGGGGGATAGGGTGAGTTTGATTTTTGACAAAAAGGGAAAAGGGAAAGAATGAGTGAGATCCCCACACACACACACACAAACCCCCACCCACACACAGCACCACACCCCCAAAAAAAAACACAAGCATACAACACACACACAACACACCCACACACACAACCACACACACAAACCCCAAAAAAACCCAAAACCCCTTTTTATAATATTTTTTAATATTTTTTTATATATATAATATAAGAAGATTGGAAAAAGGCGGGGAAATTTATGGGCCCCCTTTTTTTGAGGAAAAGGGGGAAAATTGGGAAAACCTTCAAAAGGGAAAGTGGAGGGGGGAGAGCAGGGTAGACCCAGGGGGAGATACGGGGGCTTGCGGGTGGTAAAAACGGGAAAGGGGGGGAAGAGATGCTTGAGGAAAACAAAGATAGGAAAAAGGGGAAATCCATAATCCCCAAACCCCCTGGGGCCCCGGCACCTAAATGATGATTAATGATTTTTGTTACTTTAATATATTATAAAAATTTTATTAAAAATGTTTTTAAAATATATTTATTAAAATTTATTAAAGGGGAGAAGAGAGAGAGAGGGGGGAGGGGGTGAGTAATAAAGGAAGATCGGGTATTTTTTAAATTTATCTGGGGTAAAAAGCTCAAAAAAATGTGGGGACGGGGAAATGGGGGAAAGAAGAAAAAGGGAAAATTGCGAAGAAAAAAGAAGAAGAAGAAGAATTGGAAAAAAGAAAAAAGAATTGGAAAAAGAAGAAGAATTGGGGAAGAAGAAGAAGAAGAAATGCGAAAAAAAATTTTCCCGGAAAAAAGAAGAATTCGAAAAAAAGAAAATTGCAAAAGGGGAAAAAGAATGGGGAAGAAGAAAAAGAAGAAAAAATTTGGAAGAAGAAAATTCGAAGGAAGAAGAAAAAGAATTGCGAAGAAAAAAATTTTCGAAAAAGAAGAATTGCGAAAAAAGAATTTGAAAAAGAAAAGAATGAATGCGAAGAAAAAAGAATTTGCGAAAAAAAAGAATTGCAAAGAAGTAGAAGAAAAATTTGGCGAAAAAGAAGAAAAAGAAGAATTGTGAAGTGAAAGAAAAAGAAAATTTGCGAAGAAGAAGAAGAAAAAAAATTTCGAAAAAGAAAAAGAAAAAGGGAATTTGCGAAAAAAAGAAGAAAAGAGAATTGGAAAAGGGAAGAAAAATTTTCGAAGAAGAATTGCAAAGAAGAGAAGAAAATGCAAAGAAAAAAAAGAAAGAATTTTGGAAGAAAGAAAAAGAAGAATTTCAAAAAAGAAAAATTGCAAAGAAAAAGAAGAAGAAAAATTTTCGAAGAAAAAGAAAAAAAAGAATTGCGAAGAAGAAAAAGAAGAATGCGAAAAAGAAGAATTGCGAAGAAGAAGAAGAAGAATTGCAAGAAGAAGAAAAAATTTTCGAAAAGAATGCAAAAAAAATTTTCAAAAGAAAAATTTTGCAAAAAGAAGAAAGCGAAGAAGAAAATTTGCGAAAAGAAAAAAGAAGAAGGAAGAAGGAAGAAGAAGAAAGAAGAAAGAAAAAAGGAAAAAGAAAAGAAAAAAAAGGGAAGAATTCGAAAGAAGAAGGCCAAAGGGAAAAAGAAGGAAAAAGAAGAAGAATTGCGAAAAAGAATTGCGAAAAAGGGAAAAGAAGAAGAAGAAGAAATTGCGAAAATAGAAGAATTGCAAAGAAAAAGAAAAGAAAAATTTGGAAGAAGAAAAAGCAAAGAAAAAAGGGGAAAAAAAGAAGGGAAAAGAAGAAGAATTGCGAAGAAGAAGAATTGCGAAGAAGAAGAAGAAGAAGAAGAAGAAGAAGAAAGAAGAAGAAGAAAAAGAAGAAGAAGAAGAAGAAGAAGAAGAAGAAGAAGAAAGGAAATGTAATGAAAGAAATGAAATAATATATTTTCGAACGAATATATATATAATATTTCTTTTAACATCTATTCACATACGAGAGAAAGAGACAGAGCCAGAGAGGAGCCGACCCCAGAGAGAGAGGGGAGAGAGGGAGAGAGAGAGGAGGAGAGGAGAGAGACAGACAGACAGAGACAGAGAGGAGAGAGAGACAAAAGACAGAGACAGACACACAGAGAGACACAGAGAGAGACAGAGAGAGAGAGAGTTACCATTTTCTATGGCCTGCAAACGGAAGCTAAACCGACAAAAAAACAAAAAAGAAACAAAGAGACAAAAAATAAAGAAAGAAAGAAAAAACAAAAAGAAAAAAAGAAAGAAAAAAGAAAGGAAAGAAAAGAATAATAATAAAAAAAAATGAACAACAACCAAAACCAACCAAATCAACCAACCAACCAACCAACCACCAACCAACCCAAACCCAACCCAAAACCAAACCAATAAACCCAAAACCAACCAACCAACCAAACCGCCAACCAAAAACCCAAACCAAACCACCAACCAACCACCAACAACCAAGTACTGACTCTTTGATACATATTTTAAGAAGACGCTATGTAGCAAAGAGCTCTATATCATCTCAGCTGATAACGTAATTTGGTACCAACGAGAAACAGGTGATGGTACACTTTAAATTGGATAGTAATCAACCACCAGATTGAGCAGTTGCAGGCAGAAAAAAGGATGTTACCATCAGAAGCCATTTCTATGGTACGTCAAGAATTTTAATCTTCTTGTTCATAAAAATTTTTGCTGGATGCAGGACTTCCGTATGTTGGGTAGACGCTCAGTTTCCCCCCAAAAGGTAATTATCGTTTATAGGGAGCAGTGAAATCAGAGTTTGGAAAACCATTATCATGGAAAGATGGTGGGATGGGTCCAGCCCTCATTCCAAGACAGCAGGATAGCGTCACGCGGATTGCCCTTCACTGGACTCCAGAAGAAAGACATACAAAGGGAAGGCCCAGCAAGCAATTCTGGTGACCAACAGAAAGGAGAACTGTAGGTCCTTAAACACACCCGGGGTACCATACAGAAGCTTTGGTCAGTACTGAAAGGCAAACAAAGAAAAGTAGACAGACACATGAAAGACGGACTGACAGGAAGGTGGAAGGATGGACGGAACGGACAGACAGACAGACGGACATACATACATACATAATTAATACATACAACATAAGTACATATATACATAATAATTTAATTATTTACTATAGACAGACAGACAACGGACAGATTTGACAGCTGACGACAGACAAAAGAAAAAACAGACAAACAGCCAGAGAGAAGATAGACAAACAGACAGACAGACAGACAGGGAGACAGACGTTTTGATTATTTCTTAAGATGACGTCTTACGCTCGGAAGTAACAAATTTAAAAGATTCAGACAAATACAACAACATACAGAAGAAGACAAACGACAAATAAAACAGAAGACAGACAAACAGGGAGGCAGCAGACGGCAGGCAGGCAGACAGACAGTTTCAGATTCAGTTTCTCAAGATGACGTGTCTACGCTCGGAATGAATACATATCACTGATGTAACAGACAGACAAACAGAAGTAGACATACAGACAGACAGACAAACAGACACACATACAGAGACAGACAGACAACAGACAGGCAGGCAGGCAGACAGTTTCAGATTCAGTTTCTCAAGATGACGTGTTACGCTCGGAATGAATACGTATACACTGATGTAAAAGACAGACAGACAGAAGACAGAGACAGACAGACGATAGAAACGACAGGCGGGAGGCAGACGTTTCAGATTTAGTTTCTCAAGATGACGTCTCTAGACTCGGAAATGAACACATCACTGAGTAGCAGACCCGCAGACAGACAGACAGACAGACAGACAGACAGACAGACAGACAGGCAGCGAGTCAGTTTCAGTTTTTAAAAATAATGTCTCCCCTCTCGGAATGAATTACATAAACGCTGATGTCATGATGCAATTGTTTTCAGAAGATTCAAAACGATCATTGGCATAAGCCTCAAGTTGCACAAAAAATTAAGAGTGGAAATGTATTGGGAAATTTTCCCCCCTGTATATGGAAAAAGAAAAAAAACAACAACAAGCGGCGCATTAGACGCCCCGAAAAGAGACCCATCGAAGATGTGGGAAAGGAAGGGAGCAAAAGTTCGTAATTTGTCAATGTAAAATTTTATAAAATTACGTTCCCAGATGTGCTTAAATTCCCCGCCAGGTTGCACTGTCCCCGGTAGTTCGCCGCAGGGGGGGCCCCCTTTGAAATATTCCCCCGGAAATTCGATAGTGGTATAAAAGTGCAGAGAAATCGAAAACTTAAAAAGGGTGGTAATTGATTAAAAAAATTTTTTTTAGTTTACCCCGGTTTTCCCACGTCTTTTCTTTATCACCGAATATCCTATTGTGTTTCTACCCCGTTTTTCAAAAAAAAAATTCAGCAAACTAGGAGTGTTCTAATTAGTTTTTGTACTTTGATCTGCTTCCTATGCTAGTGAATGGGTAGCGCAATGTGTTAGATTTGAGAATTCATAAACTGGGATATAATTTAAGAGTTATGTCTTTTGATTATATTTAAAAAAAATTTCCTGTTTTTATTTCTTTGGTAATAGAGTTGGGTTTCTTTATATTAGTGAAGTGGTCGTAGATATTTTTTGGGTTAAAACAAAAAGATTTTTTAAAAATTTTTTTTTTTTCAGTAATGTTACAAGAAAATAAATACTTAAAAATATAAACGCCCACCCCAGTCAAAAAAAAATTTTTCGTCTGGATATGAATTTAAAATTTTCCCAACATGTGGACACAAAAGGTCAAGTCCTTTACAAATCTTTAAAATAAATCATGCTGCCCCCCCTCCCAACAGTTCTTTTTATAAAAACACAATTTGAAGGAAGAGTACAAAAACAAATTTTAATAAAGATTAGGAAAAACAAGAAAATTTTTATGGAATTTTATGAAGAGGAAAATTGAGACCCAGTAAAAGGGGAAACTGGAAGGGGGAAAAAGAGGTAGGTGCCCCAGGACGAAAATATTGGCGGACTAGGTGTGGCTGAGGACAGAGGGGTTGGAAGATGTATTACAGCGACAGGGATGATTCATATGAAGGGCCCATCCAAACGCCATGGGGAGGGATATGATGATGATACGATTTCGGTTTAATTTTAAGCCGGGGGTGTTTTGAGTGGAAAAAGTTTTTATAAAAAGAATGTTAAAACATTTTTTGTTTTGATAATGCAGGGGTTGCAGGTTTGGGAAATCTGGTGGAACAGAGTTTAAAAACAAGAACTAGAGAGAGTGTGAAACAGGAATGGGTAAACAAAATTTAAAATTTTGGTGTTGTTTTTTTGTGGTATTTTTATTAAACGGAGAGAGGGTGGGGGAGGGGAGCTGACCCGACCTGGGGTGAGGTGATGATAAATTGTATTAAATGGGAATGATATGCAAAATGCGGGGTGGGTATCTTTGATATGATTTTGTATGGCGGGTTTGGGGGTCAATTGGGGTAGGGGAAGGTGGGGGGGGGGGGGGGGGGGGTGGGTGCGTTTTTTATAGGAAAAATTTTTTTTTTAAAGATGGCATAATATTTAATAAGAAAACGAATTTACTATTGCATGACTGTTTTTACGGGTGTGATGCAAAGCCTTTTTGAAATTCTTTAAGAAAAATGTCCAATGAAATTATACTGCTTTTAAATATAACAATAAAGTGAAAAACGACCAAACAATCATTTTTGATCTGAAATTTTTCAGAACCGTTAAAGTTGTTAAAACTGGAAAAAAACTGCCTGGATACGCAAGGCCATATAGTGATAAGCTGTGTAATGGATGCTGAAGTATAATAAGCCCGCAGTAAAAGTGATGCTGAAAATATATAACCCCCTTGTAATAGTGATGCTGAAGATATGGTAAGCCTGTATAATGTGATGTGAAGATATAGTAACCCCGTAGTAATAGTGATGCTGAAGTTGGTAAGCCTGTTAGTAATAGTGTTTCTGAAGATACGATAAGCCCGTAAAAATAGTGATGTGAAAATATGAAAGCCTGCGTAATAGTGATGTGAAGTATAATAAGCCTGCAGAATTGATGCGAAGATATAGTAAGCCTGTAGTAAAGTGGTGAAAACGTAACCCTTTTTAGTAATGTGTGCTGAAGATTTTGTAAGCCGTAGTAATAGTGATGTGAAGATATATAAACCTTTCAGTAATAGTGTTTTCTGAGATATGATAAACCCGCGTAAAAGTGTGTGAAGATATGAAAGCCTCCCTAAAGTGATGCTGAAGATATAATAAGCCGGGATTTTTAGTGATGTGAAGATTTGGTAACCCTGTAGTAATAGTGTGTGAAGTATGATAAGCCTGTAGTAATAGTGTGTGAAGATCGATAAGCCTGTATTATGTGATGCTGAAATTAATAAACCGTATAATAGTGATGTGAAGATTGGTAAGCTTGTAGTAATAGCGAGTGAAATTGGAAAACTTGTAGTAATAGGATGCTGAAAATACGTAATGTAGTAATAGTGATGCTGAAGTACGATAAGCCCGCGTAATAGTGTGCTGAAGATAGGTAAGCCTGTAGCAAAAGTGATGCGAAGATATGAAAAACCTGTAGTAAAGTGATGCGAAGATATGGGAAACCCGCAGTAATGTGATGTGAAGTACGATAAGTGTAGTAATAGTGATGCGAAGATGCGTAAGCCTGTAGTAATAGTGATGCTGAAGTAGTAAGCCTTATAATAGTGATGCTGAAAATTTTATAACCCCGTAGTAAAAGGATGTGAGATTAAAAAGCCTGTAGTAAAAGTGAGGGAAAGATAAATTTTAAACTGTAGTAAAAGTGAGTGAAGATACGAAACCCCGTGTAAAAGTGATGCTGAAGATATGATAACCTGAAAATAATAGTGATGCTGAAGATATATAAGTGTAGTAATTGGGGGATTTAAAATATAAAAGCTGTGTAAAAGTGATGCTGAAATATAAAAAAGCTGTAGTAAAAAGTGATGCTAGATACGATAAGCCTGTAGTAATAGTGATGCTGAAGATATGATAGCCTATAGAATAGTGATGCTGAAAATATGATAAGCCTGCAGTAATAGTGAGTGAAGATATGTAAGCCCGTGTAAAAGTGATGCTGAAAATATGGGTAAGCCGTAGTAATAGGTGCGAAGATTGATACCCCGCAGTAATAGTGATGTGAAAATAAATAAGCCCCGCAGTAATAGTGATGTGAAGATAATAAGCCTGAGTAATAGTGTGCTGAAGATTAATAAGTGTAAAATAGTGATGCTAAGATATGTAAGTGTGTAATAGTGATGTGAAATATGAAAACCTGCAAAATGTGATGTAAAGATACGATAAGTTGCAGTAATAGTGTGCTGAAGGTATAAAAAGCCTCAGTAATGTGATGTGAAGTATAAAAAGCCTGCAGTAAAGTGATGTGAAGGAAAATAACCCTGCAGTAATAGTGAGTGAAGGTATAATAACCCGCATAATATGATGCTAAAGATATGATCCCGTGTAATGTTGTAAGATAAATAAGCCTGTAGTAATATGATGCTGAAGATATAATAACCCTGTAGTAATATGTGTGAAAATAATAACCTGTATTTAATAGTGATGCTAAAGATAAAAACCCGTAGAATAGTGATGTGAATTGGGAAACCCCGCGTACTACGGGCTGACAAAATAATATAGTAAAATCGATACAGCTTCCATCAACAGGAACCCCAAAGCCTTCAAAACCTTTGTAACAGACAAGGAAAAGCAAACAATGCCCCCTACACGGGCAATGGAAACGATGAATTATAATCAAAGATTTGGGGGAAGAAAATAAAATAGAATTCCCAATAAAAATGGGACTTCTATGTCAATCGAGAAAAAAACAAAACAAAAGAAAAACGAACAAACGATGGATGAAGGAAAGAACGAACGATCGATCGATCGAACGAACGAAAACGAACGAGCATGAACGAACGAAAGAACAAACGAAAAACAAAACCCCAACACCCACAAAAACAACCCCAAACCACAACCAACACAAAAACAAACCCCAAAACACACCCACACACCAACACACACCCACCTCCACACACACGACACTACACACACACACAACACAACAGAGTAGTACATACACACTAACACACAAACACACAACAACACCACACACACGCACACGCTAGCGCTCGCCCCGCGCCCACGCACCCCACACACACACACACACACACACACAACACACACACACACACACACAGACACATGTAACCCCATGTATCTCTTTTCACAATACACTTGACAACATGCTTGTCATCATTTGTCTGACATGTCAGTCAGACAAATCCCCCATTTGCTCTATTGATCTGAAACCCCTTTTCAAAAGAAAAGAGCAAAAAAAAGTTGTCCTGATCACACTGCCAGTGCTTTTGCATTGCATTTGTTTGGTTGTATTGTACTGTTACGTACTGAATTGTATTGTAATGCGTTTCACTTTTTGTTTTCACAACGGATCTACCATAAATTCGGACAGCACTGCGTAGGAAAAGCGCGTCGCCGCTGTTCGCGCCACCCATTTTGTCCTTGCGTACATTTCTGGTTTACTTTCAAAGTTGAATTTGCTGCAAATTTTTTTTGAGGTCAATCCCTTTCTATCTGGACCTTTTTAACGTCCGGTAAATGATGCTTCACGAGACTTCGTTTTAAGGTTTTCACCCAAAAGACTAGCACCTTCACCGCTGGTTACAGTCTAGTTTCAGTTTCAGTTTCTCAGGATGTTCGTTTCTGCGCTCGGGATGAATTCCACAAGCACCAGAGTCAAGATGCCAGTGATGGTGATCATGGCCAAGCCTTACTTAAGCTGCACATAAAACCCCTGAGTGGCTAAATCCTGATTTCTTATCTAGCCATTTTTGACCTAGCCTACGTTTTTTCTTAATACTGTACTGTATCAGTCTACCATTGGAGCAATCTTGGTTACGTTTTTAAATGACGTGTGTATCTGGTATCTTATCTTCAAAAAAAAAGAAAGATGTAAAGTAAAAAAATAGATAATAAAGGTTTGAATACAACACAAACGCCCTAGGCAATCTTGATCAGGCCCACAACAAGATGAAAACACAATTTCCCTTTAAACATAGCCCCAATCTAGTGAATGGGGTTAGAAAAAAATCTCCGAATGATCCGTGATTGAACGATTTTTTTTTTTCATTTGCAAGGTGTTTTAACAAATACAACAAAATGAAAATAAAATGTTTAATCATAGCCCCCAACTGAATGCAGTTAGAAAAAACCCCCCCTGATCCGTGATTGAACGAGTTTTTTCTTTTTGTTTGCCCAAAGGGGTTTTAAAACTACGCCCCTCACTGCGTGGGGAGATGTAGCCCGGGGTTCTCCCCTTTTGTGATGGTGGGTTGTTTCTTGGTGGATGGCTGTCAGTGTATGTTAGGGGTTGGGGTTTCGGTGATGGGGCACTGAAAAGTCACAGACAAGGGGGAAGGGGGTTTTGGGTTTTTGTTTGGGGGTTTTGTGTGTGAGAGAGAGGAAAAGAGAGAAAAGAGAGGGGGAGAAAGAGAGAGAGAGAAAGACGAAGACAGAGGGTGAGTGAAGAGAGAGAGAGAAGAGAGAGAGGGAAGAATGAAAAGGGAAGGGCAGAGAGAGAGGAGGAGAGAGAGACAGACAGACAGACAGAGCAAAAGAGAAGAGCCCGAGAAAGGGGAGAGAGAGGGGGAGAAAGGGGGAGAGAGGGCAGGGAAAAAGACAGAAGACCAGAACGAGACAAAGACAGAGCAGAAGGGGAGGGAAGGGAGGGAGGGAGGGAGGGAGGGAGGGAGGGGGGAGGCAGGATACAGGAAAGTCATTGCAGCCGTGGAATATAGAGATGCTTATGTTGAAAAAGAGAGAAGGAAATGAAAAGACGTTCAGAAATGATCGGTGTAGCGCAGAAAAGCCACTTAAAGAAGGGAAAAATAAAAGAAGAAGAAAAAAAGAAGAAGAAGAAGGAGGAGAGGAAAAAGGGGGAAAAGGAAAAAAGAAAAAAAAGGAAAGAGGAGAGAGAGAGAGAGACAAAAAAGAGAGAGAGAGACAAAGAGAGAGAGAAAGAGACAGAGACAGAAGAGAGAGAGAAAACCCCAGAAGAAGAGAGGAAAAGAAGAGGAAAGGGGAAAGAAACAATGGGGATAGAGAAGGAGGAGAGAGAGAGAGAGAGAGAGAGGAGAAAGAGAGAGTAGAGAAAAAGTCGATAAAGACAGGAAAGAGAAGAGAAAGGAGAAAGAGAAAAAAAAAAAAGAAAAGAGGGGGGAAAAGGAGAGACAGCGGACAGAGACAAGACCAGGGGAGAAATAATAGTAATGGAAAGAAACTACCCTAGGATTGTTTATACCAAAAGGGGGAAAACCTCCAAGGATAAGGGTAGAATCATTGCTCAAGACAATGTAGCGCAAGGCCAACATTATTAAAATTTTTATTTTATTTTATTAAGTAGTAGTGTATATAATAGTAATTATATTAATTGTTTTTAAAAAAATTAATTATGTTAAAAAAAATTTTCATAATTTTAATTCTTTTTCAAAAATTTTTAAACTTTAAATAAATTTTTAAAAGTTTTGTTTTTTTTTAAATCTAAAACAATTTTATTGTTTATATCACCCCCCTCCAACCCCCACCCACCACCCTTTTACTCTTATCATCATAAAACAACCCCACCAAAACCCCCAAATCATCATTTAAAAAATTTTATTTTTATTCTTTTTAAAATTAAAAATATTAGTTAGTAGAATTTTGCATAGTGTAGTAACACGAGAACTAATGTACAGTAATAACAGTAGTAGTAACTTTAAAAAGTTTGAGACAAATAACACTAACAGACTACAACAAACTTAGAATTTTTAAATTTATGTGCAAATTCTGTCATTCTACCACAAAAATTTAAAGAGGCAGTTTTTCTACTTTTTAACCCAACAAAAAACCCCGGCGTCATTATTCAAAACCCCATGGTTAAAAATTTTTTTTTGGGGGCAAAAGGGGCTTACTAGTTACAACCAAAAAACCCCAGTAAAGACGTGGCTATGCTAAAAATAATGTAAGTCTAAAATACCGAGAGCACTTTTTCGATTGGAAAAGACAAGAACCCTTTTTAAGGCCATTTTTGGGGAAAAAGGGGAAATTTGAGCACCCCGGCACAAAGGGAAAAGGGGGAGGGAAAAAAACCCAGGTAGACCCTGGGAGAAAATATTGGAGGAATTGGGGTGGTGAGGGCGAGGGGTGTAAAATGTGCCTGCAGTGACAAAGGGTAGATTCAAAGGGGGCCAGTCGCCAAAAGATGTGGCAGTAACATGATGATGATGATGATGATGACCGTGCTGGTGGCATGGGTAAGGCGTTTTGGGTTAACCCTGTTAAGGGGACACCCCGATTTTAATAGTAGGCCCCTAAAATTTATCTTCCCTTTTGTTTCATTAGATGTAGTATCTGAGGATCTTTATCGGTGTTGCCCCTTTTCGTTTATTAGTTTTAAGAATGGTCAAAAGTCTAGCAACAAAAACAACAACAACAACAAAAAAAAACAAACAACAATAATAACACAAGTCCCCCTCCTTTATATCTAACGCAAAAAAAAACAGCACGCGGGGCAGCAGCAGCAACGCCCGCAGGCAGAGCAGCACAGAAACAAAAAACATTAACGCAAAATAAAATATTTTATGACACGTTTGTTTCCCCTTTTTCCCCCCTTTTGGACTTACAGATTTCCCAAAAACCTTAGTAAAAAAATTTTAAAAGTTATGTTTTTTGCAAAAATTATGAAATATTTTTTTTAAGGCAGCATATGACAGGTGTGTGGACCCAAAAGAGAGAGAGAGGAGAAGGGGAGGGGAAGAGGAGAGAGAGAGAGAGAGAGACAGTAGAAGAGGAGAGACAGACGACAGAGAAAGGCGAGGGGAGAGAGAGAAGAGATAGAGACGAGACAAGGGGAAAGAGGAAACAGAAGGACAGAAAGGAAAGCAGTAAGAGCCAAAAAAGATTATAAATAGCCGCAGCCCAAAAGGGGAAAAAAGCCCATTGTATTGGATATGTTCCAAAAAAAGCCTCACTATCCCCCCACCCCCTCCCTACCCCAGCGGGGAAAATCCCCAAAAACCAAAATCAATGCAGGGCCAACAAAGAAGCTGATGAAATAGGTTAATGTTTTTCTACTGTTTGATGGGGAAATTTTTTGGAAAGGATTTTTGTCAGTTATGGGGGATGCTTAACATGGATTTGTCTTTGGATGCTTAACAGTGGAAGGAGTACACTGATTGTCCTACAATCCTTTTTTAAATTTACATTGTACGTTTATCAAACCCTATTTTACTTTTAAATCCAAATTTAAAAAAACCCCCTTTTTCCCCACAACGAATCGAACTAACCCCATGTCTTTACAGTGTGGGTGTGTGTGGTTTGGTTTGTGTGTGTGTGGGTTTTGGGTTTTTGGTTTTTTTTGTTGGTTTGTTGTGGGCTTTTTTTGTGTTTTTGGGTGTGTGTTTGGTGTGTGGTGGTGGTGTGTTTGTTTTCGTGTGTGTGTGTTTTTGTGTGTGGTGTGTGTGTTTTTGTGTGTGTTTGTGTGTGGGGTTGTGTGGGGTTTTTTTGGTTTTGTTTGTTTGTTGGGGTGTTTGTGTGTGTGTGTTTGTTTGTTTGTGTGTGTGGCGGTGTGTGTGTGTGTGCGTGGTGTGTGTGTGTGGTTGTGTGTTGGGGGTGTTTGTTGTGGTGTGGTATTTTTCCATCAGATTTTTTCTTTTTGGTGAGTGTCTGTAATAACATTTCGTGAGTGTCATTTCTGTGAGGTATTAAATAATACCA
>JAPXFY010004800.1:0-16809 GCA_030674185.1 Monoplex corrugatus | reverse complement strand
AAAATAAAGGGGTTCAAACCAAAAGAAATCAAGGGTCTTACACAAGACAATCAAGGGTCTTACCAAGACAGGGTTCCAAAACCCAGGGGGCTTAATAAACAGTCATGGGTTGTACCTGACAGTCATGGGTCTTGTACAAAAAGACAATATGGGTCTCGCACAAACAACAGGGGTCTGTACCAGAAAACCTGGGTTTGTACAAAGACGTCGGTCTGTACACAAGCTCAGGGGTCTCTGTACACAAGAAAACCCAGGGTCCTGTACAAAAAAGACAAGGATCTCTACCCAAGACTCTGGGTCTCACCAGACAATCAGGGTTTAACAAGACAATCAGGGTTCTGTACACAAACAATAAAGGGGTTTCCCCCTCACGACATCAAGGGTTTTACACAAGAAAATCAGGGCTCAAAAAGACGTTGGGGTTGCACAAACAAGGGTCTTACAAAGAAATCATGGGTTAATAAAGGGTTCGGGTCTGAACCAAGCAGTATGGGTTTACATAAGCAGTCAAGGGTCGTACCCCAAACAGTCAGGGGGTCTCTCCAAGAAAATCATGGGTCTCAATAAACAGTCAAGGGTTGTCCAAGACGTATGGGTTCTCTGCACACAAGACAATCATGGGTCTCTACACAAGACAACCATGGGTCTCTGTACACAAGACAACCAGGGTCTGTACATAAGACAAGGGTCTCTACACAAGACAGTCAGGGGTTTCTCTGTACACAATCATGGGTCTGTACACAAGACAGTCATGGGTCTTGCACACAGACAATCAGGGTCTCTACACAAGACATCAAGGGTCTTACACAAGACAATGGTCTACACAGTCATGGGTCTCTGTACACAAGACAGTCATGGTTCTTGCACACAAGACAACCATGGTCTCTGTACACAAACAACCATGGGTCTCTGCACAAAAGACAGTCATTGTGTCTGTACACAAGACAATCAAGGGTCTGTACACAAGACAGTCTGGGTCTCTGCACACAAGACGATCAAGGGTCTGTACAAAAGACGTCATGGGTCTGTACACAAGACATCATGGGTCTCTGCACAAGACAATCATGGGTCTCTCTCCCAAAGAAAATCATGGGTCTGTACACAAGACAATCATGGTTCTCTGCACACAAGACAGTCATGGGTCTCTGCACAAGACAATCAGGGGTCTCTGCACAAAAGGGACAATCATGGGTCTCTGCACAAAACAACCATGGGTCTGTACACAAGACAGTCATGCGTCTCTGCACACAAGAGAGTCATGATTGGGTATCTGTACATAAGACAATCAGGGAAATCTGTACACAAGACAATCATGGGTATCTGTACACAAGACAATCAGTAGGTATCCGTACACAATCATGGGAATCTGTACACAAGCCCAATCATGGGTTTCTGTACACAAGAAAAACAGTAGGTATCCGTACACAATCATGGGTTGTACACAAAACAATCAGGGCCCTCTGTACACAAGACATCGTGGGTACCCGTACACAAAAACTGTACACAAGACAATCAGTAGGTACCCGTACACAAGACTCTACACAAGACAATCAGTAGGTGTACCCCAAGACAATCAGTAGGTATCCGTACACAAGACAATCATGGGTTCTGTACACAAGACAATCATGGGTCTCCATACAAAAGGGACAATCACGGACATTCGTGCAGCATGCACTGAGCACATCAAGACGGAACTCTCATCGGACCATAGAAAAGTATCAATTTCTCTCTCATTGGATCCACAGAAAAATGTATCTATTTTCGGATTATCCAAGCCTTTCCTCCGAAAGGCCAATCCAGATTCTGTCTCCAACAATAAATTATGATGAGTATAATTTGAGATTCATATGTTCATGTAAAGAAATCAAATTGTGCAGAAAAATGTCCCCAGACTGCACAGATTTTAATCCTTTTAAAAAATGTTCCATGGGACCCATGGAACCCCTCATCCCCCTAAGATTTAATCTTTTTTTTTCTTTTCAGCAGTTCCCACTCCTGGCACATGTTAAAGTTCTATGGCAACGACAAGAGTTGTCCTTGCAGAATTCAATATCATAAAACCCCCTGTTACTTTAGGAAAAATAAAAATCAACAAGGTACTACCCAATTTCAAGGTCTCACTTTTGGCCATTCCTCTGGATGATACGCACGCGGGTGGCTGACAGGGTGGATCCATCCTGATAACAGTGAATGAATAAAAATGCTAAATGAATCGTAGACTGACCCTATTTGTCTCTCATGTGTAGGTTCTTGTGTATGCATGCTTGACTGCTTGCTCATCATCATCATCATAATTATCATCAATATTATTACTATCATTAAAAATCTTTCTGTGTTTAAGGCCAACTAACATTCAGAAGCTATATCGGGGGCGTAACCATCTCAAACACACATGTAAACACATTGACCATCCTAGGAAAAATAAAACTGGTAACGAAAATATAGCACACACATCACTGCATTTATGAAAACAATCTTAGCAGGGCCCAACTGAAAAAAAGCAAAATCCCTGAAAACGGGGGGGGGGGGGGGGAACTTGCCCACCTGGAAAATTTACGTTTAAAAACCCCAAAATTTGACACATATCTGAGCTTGATCTATAGCTTTTTTATCATTTTTTTTTTCAGGAAATTTTTTTTTTCCTCACAAAACTTACTCTCGGTTTTTTTTCGCGAAATCCGCGAATTCGGGGGAAAAGTGGGAGCCCTGCTTAGGAAATATCCCTGGCGTTGGCCATTCTGCCGACTTTATTACCAGGGGAACTAAAAGCACAAACTCGAATACAATGCATAAACATAATTAAAAACACAAAAAAACCAGACATAAAAACTACCTATCAGTACTTCAGAATTGCCACAAGCCTTTTGATATATTCAGCCATGAAGTAAATGTAGTAACATAATTATGCAAGGCTTTATGAAACATAAAGGGAATGGACCAGAAAGACTGAAAGAGAAAAGAGAGATAAAAGAGAAAAGGAGAAAGGGCCCAAAAACAAAAGAGAATGACAAAAAAGGGATTTCTAGCATATATTTTCAAAAGGGGGGATACTATTTCTACTAAATGGAGCCCCTGGCACCCCCACAGGGGGATTTGCTTGCTTTGTTATTGTTGTTATTTTTCTTCTCTCTTATATCAACATACTATGAATAAGATGGATGACTATTGTCCAAAGAAAAATAAGCCCAATAACGGAGTAAGCTGTCATGATAAATTATGTACTGATTGTGAACTTTTAATTTTTTATTTTCCAATCCATGTGTTTTAATCATCGTTACAAATCCCATTCACCCAAGTCGCCAACAATTTGTCATTTAAAGCAGTCTTATTTTTTGGTTCCACGGCGAGACATATAAGTGAACTTGCAACATATATTCAATCACTGGCTTGAAACTGCTCCTACCAGAACTGAAGTTACCTGCCTCCAATCAGATTAATTCACTGTGTTATGTGTGACCATGTGCACTGTTGATTATTTTAGCAATATCGAAAAAACATTTTAGACAATTTTAAACAAAAGATATAATTCAATATTTGCACATATTTGCAAATAAAAGAAAAGATTGAGAGAAAAACAAAGTGAATGGTATTTCAAAATGTATACAATTTTTCTGACAGTGTTAAAAACTGTACAAATAGCGTAAACACAAATCAAACTGAAAGTCACATGTAAACACGCTTCAGATTTCCTTCCCTTTCTCCAAGACCACACACACGTTTTCATACTCACACACAGTTTTTAGCATGAATTATAGTTAAAGTCACTACATAATCAAGAAGTTTTATGTTTTCTTTCAATCTGCTGAAGAGGGGATGAAGGAACATTCCTTGATGAACATTTTCCATACGCACAAACTTTCAATAGTAGTATGTTGAAAACATCACCATACAAGAGACAGTAAAAGCCAAGATATGTTCTCAAAAAAGAAAATGAACAGCTTTTCATGTCATGTAATGGGGACTACACTTCCAGCCGCTGATTACTGTTTTGATATCGCATACAGCTTCACCACACAAAGAACACAACAAGAACAAACCACACAAAGAACAAACCTCCCACACAAACAAACGCCCCAAAAACACCAGACCTAAACTGACCGCAAAAATGATGTGGGATACAGCGTCACCGGCACGTATTTTCTTGCCGCCTTTAGAGTTAAACCGCAGCGCCACCTGGACGTGGGCGGGTTCTTTTTGTCTGGGTAGTCTTCAGGGTTCTTCGTCAGTTGCTGCACACATATTATAGCCAAGGATGTGATCACATCCACACACCATATCAAAACGAGTGAATCATCATTCTCACAAAACCATCCATTCAAATTCATCTGTGCAGGATACCAACTATTCACTTATCACATTAACTGATCATTTGACCCCAACACATAGCTTTATTTTGGGACAGAAATTTTTTTCTGCATGCATGGCTACCACATGCTTCACATAAATATGTTAGCTTTGTCTGTATGGCTGGTTTTTATTCCACCACATATTCAGATATACTTATCTTTTGGGTGTAAATGCTGGGGTATTCTTGTTTCCAAATGCCACAGAATGCCAGTATGGGTTACAGGACCAGTATCCTGCAGATCTGAATTTTTGGGTATGCATACACTCATGAAAAATGTCAGGCTTAAGCTGGCTGATATCTAGCTGGGAGATAGGAAAAATCCGATCCTTCCCCACTAGTCAGAGTCAAACTCATGAGCTGGGGAGAAAGGAACGAGTGGTAAGAATGAGTGGCGATAACTAGATGAAGAAAGCATATGACAATCTGTTATGTGTGTTTTTTTTTTTTTCCCCACCTATCTTTTTCTAGGACCCCAGACAGTTGATTCCAGTTGAACTTAGTAAAAGGAGCACCAAAATGCTTTGACAATTTCATACAGTACACCCCATCGTCAACACAAATCATTGACAACCAGTACCAGCGTACTTCATACCTATACAAGGTCACATAACCCAAAGAAATTAATGGCGAAGGAATCAAGTGTTTTACCTTGGTAAATGTGGAAGAGTTCAATAGGCAGCTCATTGTTTTTTCACTTTTCCCCAACCTTGCGTTTGCCTGGAATGTTCTCTACTACTGTCCCCCTTAGCTCTCCTGAGAGATCTGGGTCACCACAAAGCTGTTGACAGATAGAATTGTGTGTATCAAAACAAGAAAGGAGGGTGGGGGTCACCACAAAGCTTATTATTGTTGTTTAAAGCCCAGCCAACTGCGTAAAGCCGATCAGGGCTATAAACCCACTTCAAAACATACTAAACTTCAACAGTAAAAAAAAAAAAAAAGAAAGAAAAGAAAATTTAAGTACACATAACATGTATTTGTGCACATAAATCTAAGCACATGCCCCTGGCATTGATCACTCTGTCCAATTTCCCGCACAGGGGATTTAAAAAAAACAATAAAAATTTAAGCATATTTTAGGACACCAAAACATGTAAAAACGGGCCTTAATTACCTAAAATTGTTTCCCAATATCTCACCTCCCTTTGAGCCAAAATCCCACTTTTTACATGTACCCAATTTCAAATCCTAAGAGAAAGTACGTAAGACTTTATCAAACACATACAGGTGAATGACCAGCAAGGCAGAAAATGATAGGATGAAATGACAGAAAGCCAAGGAAAAAGGGCAGAAACACAGAGTGACAGAAAATGAAAAAATTCTAGCACAGAATTTGCAGAAGGTGGGACACTACTTATATTCGGGCAGGGGAAAATTGGTATAAGGAGAATCCTCTGAAACTAGGGGGTTGGGGGAAATGCCCCCCCGGAAAAATTTTTTCTGCTACATTAAAATCTGCGCATCTGGGCATATATGGGCATCACTTTCAGGCATATTTCCATTGTAAAATTATTCAAATTTTGGCACTTTTATAAGGTTAATATGGCCTCTTCGTCAAGTGCGTCCGTTCGATTAACAATTTTTGCCACTGATGACATCTTCAATTGCTCACTGGAATGTGCGACTGTTTTTAAATCATGCAACCGTTCACTGCCTCGAATGCTTAAAAAAGAAAAATGGCCGCTGAAGGGATAGTATTGCTGCGTTCAAAGCCGCTGACTCACCTCGCAAAAGCGGATGTGCCCGGCGATGCAACTACCTATAGAAAGCGCGGACGCTGCTAGCAGCATTAGCGGGCGGCTGCAAAGATTAAACCCGCTATAACGGAATCGCGCACTATAAAATTCGGGATCGGCACGGTTTACGAATTTTTTGGGGGTTTTTTTGCCTTTCTCGGAATCCGAGGAGCTCAATTTTTTTTTCCCGAGGACGCGGGTTGATTTCCGCTGAAATAGCGGATCCGAGGAGAATTCCCATGCCTGATACTGAAAGAGCCCCCACATCCCCACAGGGGTCAACATAATTGCTAACTCCACCAAAAATTGACCCAGCAGCAAAGCACCGACTCCTCTTAGGATGGTGAAGCTGGAATGAGCGCTGTGGGAAATCAAGAAAACTTTACTGAAGATCTAGTTTTTGTGGAAATTTTGAAAAAAACAAAAATCCTCTCATAAAATTGGCTTGTGAGGATATTGAAAAAAAAATCACCCACAACAAACCACTTCAACTCACTTTCCGGCCTCTTTAGCCAAGTCACACCAGTCCCGACGTACAATGTCAAGGCCTTTCAGTTCCTGGGAAGTGCTGAAGGAGCCATCAGGGTTTTTGGTCACATTCAATCCCGCATATTTCTTCTTCTTCAGCAGCAGCATAGACTTGAAGACCCCATCGATGTCAATTTCCAGCAGTCTGTACAGCTTGTTTACCTCAGATTCACCTGTCCACAATTTGCATCAGATGACTGATAGTGGTAACAATAAAAACAATGAAGACAAATTCCCTTTTTATCCTACTCTATTCCTCACCTGCCCGGTGTCACCGGGTTCAGTTTTTGGTTGCTGCACATTCTGACACCACCCCATTTCCCTCCAGGCCGCGCTGTCTCGACTTTTGTGGAGTCAAGTCTGGGGCTTTTCATTTCCAGTTGTCTGATAGCTTCAGTGATTTCTTCCTATAGGGGTTCTGGGTTTTAACACTACAAATTGTGTGTAAGATTGGGCAGTGTCTCCATCTTGTAATTAAATAGGCTTTGCCATACTCACGCCATCTTGCGAGGGCACCCTCAGTCTCTGTTTAACAACCCGCGTTAAAGCAGCCCTGTCACATGGGGTCAATCCTTAATGGTGCTCCATAGCTTTATGATTTTTCATCCTCATCATAATTCAAAGCAGTGTTAAAAAAAATTAAACTGTTTAAGTGTCATGTTTCCCTTTTAAACATTCGTTTTTGGTAAAGTGTCATGATCCTTTAAAACTTTTTTTTTTAATTAAAAGAAAAAAAAAAGCAGGAAAACTTTGAGCATACCCTGTTCCCATTTTGAAGACCTGGTCGATCTCGATGGTGTTGGTGTTGACCATGATGGAGTCTGTGTCTCCATAGATCACTTCCAGGCCATCTACATAGCATGCATGCACGCACACACACACACACAGAGGAATTATTAGATATGGTACATTCCTTCCAAATCCCCAAAATATTTTAATCACAACTACCCATCAGAAACATCATTTTTATTTTTAGAAGACACAAATGGATCTGTACACCAGGGATGGAATTGGAAAAAAATGGTTTGGGAGTATGGGGGTCCAGGGGGCGGGAGCCCCCCGGCGGGGGACAGGGGCAGCGCCCCCCTTAAGGGATTGCCCCCAGAAGCTGTTGATTTTCTCATTGTACAAATTTTTTGGTGGCCCCCTCCTGATCTAATTACTGAATTCATCAGAGTTAACTCTCTCCGCCCGGACGTTCCCGATCGGGAACGTGCGCGTACAACGGTTTCGACCGATACGTTCCCGATCGGGAATCGGTACTATGGAAATTTTGGAGCGCAGCAATCACGCCCCTATCACATGTTGAGCACATGGCCGTGTTGCTAACCCACTGTTCTCCCTTTTACAACCAATCAGACGTGATGTGAGGGTGTTGTGTGTGTGCCAGCTGACCATTTCTGACCCGACTGTTTGCATGTCATTAACCGCAAAGATGGCGTCGCAGCCCAGCACTTCGGGTCACAAGGGACTGAAAAACGGAAGAGACAAGAGCGTTTTAACGTTTCAGAAATTCTTGAAAATGCTTCGAACTGAAGGTTCAGACATCGAGGAAGACAGTGGCGATGATGATTACTTTCGAATCAGGGGGAGAAAGTGATGGCTCGCCCGTTTCTCAGTCGGACCCCTCACCACAGGCCAGTGAGGAGGAGGGGGCAGGGGGGAGGCGAAGCAGACGACGCAGCAAGCGACACTGAGCAGCCTCGCATGGTAGAGATGACTGAGGATGAATTTGTTTCGTTTATGATGCGTGACTGGCACCAAGACTTTAGTTTTTTCCCGTGTTTTTCACCTTTTTCTGGGTCACCAAATTTACACGTTCCACAACAATTTCCACGCCCCCCTTGACTTCTTCAGCCAATAATTGATGACACGTTTCTCAACAACATTGTTGAAGAAACAAACGAATATGCACAGCAAAACTTGGCAGCCAAGGGACAACTGAAGGCAAACAGCATGTTTAGAATGTGGCCAGAGGCTGGAATTACCGTAAACGACTTGATAGGGTTTTTTCCATTGTGTGCACATGGGTTTGGTGCACAGCCAGGTAAAAGACTACTGGAGCACCAGCCCAAACATGCAAACTAGTTTTGCTGCCAGCATCATGCCAAAGACAAATTCTACCTGATCCTGGCCATGCTTCATGTGAGCAACAACACGGAGTTACATTCCACATGGGCCCAAAAAGGGCACGACCCATGCATAAGATCAGGCCTGTGTACCAACATCTGCAGGACAAAATTTAAGTCCTGTTACACCCCAAAGGACAACATATGTGTAGATGAGGCCATGTGTGCGTGGGGTGGCAAGGCCAAATTTCGAGTCTACATGAAAAACAAAGCCATCAAATGGGGCATAAAGCTCTACGAGCTGTGTGAATCTGACACAGGATATGTGACAGTTTTGAAATCTTTGCCGCTGAACAGGGTTTAGCAACAGACCAGTTGAAGTGGTGATGGAACGGCTGAGCCACTATGGATGAGGGAAGAACCCAAAGTATGTGGACAATATTATGCATGTCCAGAGCTGGCTGATCTCCTGTTGCCCGTGACACCCACTGTGTTGGCACTGTGCGTGCAAACCGCAAGGGCTGCCTCCTAGCTGAAGGGCACAGGGCTCCTCAGCGTGGTCAAGTTCAAGATTCAGGCCCAAGGTATGTCTGTTTTTGTCTTATTGTTTATTGTTACAATAAATTGCAAAGTAGTGTTGATACTGACTAAATGGATCATCATCATCATCATCATCATCATCATCATCATCATTCCACCAAATCATCATCACTGTCATTATTGATGAGAAATGAGGGTATTGCACACATGTTTCTCTTTCAGCAATCAAAAAGAATGGGTAGGTAAAACCAGAACACAGTTCTAACTCATTGTATGGTTGAGACTTAGTTTGACTGTTTGTTTCAGGTGCTGTGGCTGTTCTCCGATGGATGGACCCAAAAAGCCAGTGATGTCATCACCACCCAAAGGGCTACCCTTCCCCATGATGGACGTCACCACACGGCGGGGACAAGTAAGGAAGCCAGCTGCTGTGCAGGGTTACATAGTGAATATGGTTTGGGGGGGGACAAGAATGACCAGCTTCTTTCCTACATGCCACTCAACCGCAAGACCATGAAGTGGTGGAAGAAGCTGTTCTTCCATCTGTTCACCCTCACCCTCATTCAAGGATCCATCCTGCACAACATTTTCCTTCAGGCCCAAAAACCATCCCAGACTGCACTGAAGGACTTTGTCTGTCAGTTGGCACTGGGCTCTGTAACAGGTACCAGCGGGGAGTGGCTGCCCGCAATCAGCCACTGCGATCAACCTGAGCGCACCAGTACTCCATCAACCAGCACAGCTACACCCAGCATCCCCCATGACCAGGCTCAGTGGGAAGGGAATTTAGCATTTTTCCCGCCCACTACCTCCTTCCAAAGGTGGCACAACAGCGTTCAGGCATTGCCATGTGTGCACCGCTCGCATGAGACGACACCCAGGCGTCCCAAAAAGAGGAAGACCAAGAACTGGTGCAAGAAATGTGGTGTGCCATTGTGTGACAAGATGTGCCAGCCTGACAAGCGATCACCTGCTTTCAGCTGTATCATTCCGTTCAAAACTATGCTGATTTTTAGGGAAGATGCCACATGCAGTGAACATATGTGAAATAGTGAACTTTCAATTTCAATCATTCTAGTCATTGGACTGTGTTGATAATGTCACACATTTTTTCATAACCTTCATATATATGTAAAATCTAATCATTTGTGAAAACAAAACTGGACATTCCAAGGATTTCCCCATCTTCTTGTGCTCCCTGGGTGTAAATCAAGTGTGTGTGTGTGTGCATTTTCGGAACTGAAAATATGGATAAATTCTACATATGTACAGGACCATTGTATGGAAGTAAGAAACTTTATTTTTTGTCACATGCTAACTCAGTGTTTACTAAACAATTTTCCAAAAATTTTAATGTTGTACTACTAAAACTTTTTTTTTGTGTGATTTTTTACTAAACCCCTTTCAAAAAGGCCATCCGTGGTGAAAACACAGGGAAAAAACCCGCCAGGGCTGAGTGAGTTAAAACATTTCATATTATAGGCCTAACCATTTCACAGTAATTAATCACATTCTCAGTTCTCTAGGAGTGTACACACACACAACACACACACACCACACCACACACACACACCCCACCACACACACACACACACACACACACACCATTCACACACAACACACACACAGAGAGAAGAGAGAAGAGGGAGAGAGAGGAGAGAAGAGAGAGAGAGAGAGAGAGAGAGAGAGAGGGGAGAGAGAGGAGAGACTCAGTAAGAAAAAAGTAAAGTATTTAACTTAAGGAAAAAAAACTGAAAAAGTTCAGGCAGCTGCCAAAGGGCCCCATGGAACAAGTATTAAAATGCTACTTCTGAGCAGGTGCTGTTAGTTGCTAATATATATGCCTGGAGCAGATAGCTTTCGTATCCACTCGCCGATACGAACGGTTGAGGCAGTCGGTCTATCATTGTTGATTGTTGTCAATCACCTTTTCGGTAAAGTCACGGTCTACCCATTCCCACCTCCACTTGAAGCGAGAGCCGTCCCTCCAAAACCCCTTTCCCCCGTTCTACAATGTCACTCCTGTGGGCCATTCTTTGTTGTTAATGATGTAAATTGCTTACGCTTCACTGCTTTGTGCCAGTGAAACGTTCCAGTCAAACTGCACCTCAGGGGTTTCAAGCTTGTGACCACTTCGTGAACAGCCCCTTTGCAGAATGCGCCGAATGAGAATTTTTTTTTTTTCGGATATAAAAACGCGTTCGGCGTACAACGCCAGCGGTTCGGCGTCTCGCAACAGCGCATTCCGTGCTAAATGCGCCCAATCGGCGTACAATTCCCATGCCTGGTACACTGAAAACCATGTGTAGATATTTAGCATAAAAGGGTGAAAATCTGCATATGCAGATAGTAAAAAACACACTTTGCTCAGGTGGATAAGAGCCACCTACTAACTGTCTGAACGAATCTAAGCCCACCTCCAGAGCATGTGGACCCGACAGCACGACTATCATGTTATCCCCACCCTCTCTCCCATGCCTTTATTTTTATATTTTTTTCCCATTCCCCCCCCCCCCCTCTCAGAATGGTTCACTTTCTGATCTCTAAAATTTGCATTTATAAAACATACTCTCATACACTTCATACTCTCATACACTTCAAAGTGGCTAAAACTTTCATCAGAAACTAAAACAGAATAAAAAGATGACACGTAATTGTAAAAACAAGTGAAAACAAAGGAACTTACCCCTTCAACTAACTGTTTCGTTTCATCAGAATTTTAGAAAAACAAGAACCAAGCTTTGTCATAACAACACTAAACTTTAAAGATCACCATACTAATTTACCACTAGGAAGCATGCCATTATCAGATCAAATCTAAAGATGCTTGCCATTATCAAATCAAATCTAAAGATGTTTTAAGAAGCTTGCCATTATCAAATCAAATCTTAAGAGCTTGCCATTATCAAATCAAATCTGAAGAAGCTGGCCATTATCAAATCAAATCTAAAGATGCTTGCCATTATCAAATCAAATCTGAAGATGCTTGCCAATATCCGATCAAATTAAACACCTTGCAGTTTCACTACAAGCTTGCCCATTATCAGATCAAATGTAAACAGCCTTGCAGTTTCACAAGAAGCTTGCCATTAAACAGATCAAATGTAAACAGCCTTGCAGTTTCACAAGAACTTGCCTTATCAGATCAATGTAAACAGCCTTGCAGTTTTCACAAGAAGCTTGCCATTATCAGATCAAATAAACTGTCCTGCGTTTCACTACAAGCTTGCCATTATAAAATCAAATGTAAACAGCCCTTCAGTTTCCAAGAAGCTTGCTATTATCAGATCAAATATAAACAGCCTTTCCAGGATGCGGGAGTCCAAGGGTTAAGCCCAACATCTTAACATTGGCTATCCACCCGTCCCCGTGATTTTTATGCTGTGAAGAGGGTCAGCAAACTTCTTACCTCTCGCCCCTTGCCTGTGACCAAGCAGCCAGTGGTTTGGCGTAGAATCGGAGAAAGGTGAACCCCAGGCAGCCATCATACTGTTGGCAGTCAACTTCAATGCCTTTCTGCCGAATATGTACGAAATGGAGAAACAATCTGCTTTCCCAAAAAAGAGGTGAAATATAGATACAGAACTGAAGAGTTCAAAGCAAAAAATTTAAAAGTCATTTTATTTTCCCCAAAATATTGATGCCTCTATTGCAAGTTAATCAATGTTGATTCTTTCGTTTTTATGTAGACTTTTAAAAACTAATGATGATGCAAGGTTTCTTGTTTTATTGTATGCTCACTATGACAACTTACATCATTTGTTGTTGACTTTAACAATGTCAGCTGCTCAACACTTTCCTATTAAAACCCATATACCCCCACATCACCCCCATGAACCATCTATGAAATCCCATGTCAAGGAAAGTAACTCTTGCAATTTTCAATAGTTACTAACTAAAGAAATCAAATTTAAAAATATAATTCCTTTTTTTGTTCAAGGAATCATTTTTTTGGCATTGTGCATACAATAAAGTACTCACAGAAGGTTTTTTCCCAGGTTCATTCTGTTTACTCGCAGAAAAAATTATAAAGTCGGATTTGATGGTGAATGTTACCAAAAATTTACACATGTGATATTTCAAAGTCAAAGATCCCAGTCCAAAAATGTTTCTTAATGACCTGCAACTGACCCAGAGGACCGAGAACAAGGTCTACTGCAGAAGCTGAGCATGAAACTGCAAAGCTTGCACCAATAAAAATAAATAGCTTTTGTATAGCACTATTCTCAGTTCGACTCACTGCGCTGTTGCATAAACAAATATCTCACTCACATCCCAAATAACATCATTTTTCGATCACACACACACACACACACAAAGGGGGGGGGGGGGGGTATACTTATGAAAATTTGCAGATCACAGGCAGATCATGCACAACACCAACATTTTCAGAAAATTCCTTTACTGAAACCGAGCCTAAAACGTCCTGCCATTTTTGGTTTGGAGGTCAGGAAATCGATTGACACTCGACCCACCTTCGCTGTCGCTCACACTCTCACTATCGCGAACTCGGCAGCAACAGCTTCCAAGTCGACATTTAGGTCATTTTCTACATCACATGGATCAACTTAATTAACAAGATCCTCTACTGTAAAACCTTCAAATTCATTCTCCGTCATCATTCAACAGACGCCGCGGCCATAACTCCTCAATGGTCATGAGACTCATTTTCCCCAAAATTTTGAAAATTCGTAGCCACCCTGAAAACTTGATCGATTTTGACATGTAAAGTTCTAAATGCGGGGCCCAAGAAGTCATCAAAAACGGCTCTCACTCTCGTGGATTCTCGTTTATGTAAACAATGAAAGGCCGCGTCCATAGTGGCCACGTGTACAGCGGGGCGCTCCGCGGTAAACGCTATTATGATTTACAGTGGGCGCTCTGCGGGAATATGGGTTAAATCTGTCTTCTTTTTGTAATTTTTTTTCAATTCATTGGTAGATTCTGATTCTTCTTTTGGATTAAAATGTATTCAATGTTGTAAATGACTGTGTATTGTAAAGAATGAAAAGAAGTTAATTTAGATTCTGAAAATCAAAAAAATAGTCAGGGCCCTCCTTACTTGCAGTAATTCCATAATAAAGGTTTTCGTCTTCATTAACCCTTTTGAGTCCCCACGCCTGTCCACCAACTGCAAAAACTTAACCCGTTCATTCCCTCATTGCAGGAAGCTGGTGGATAGGGAGAGGATTCAAAGGGTTAAGTTCTTGCTTTGCTAGCATGGCTGACAATGCGGATGCTGGTGGACAAGGTTTGGGAGTCAAAGAGTTAACACATCCATACCTGCATGAGTTGTTCATGAGACAGGTCAGGTGTCTTCATCAACGTTTGACCTGACGACGACTCTCCACCAGTTTACGGATCTCTGTGGGTAACACACCAGGGTCAAGGTCACAGAGGGCCCGCACAAGGTCAGCGTCTTCCTCCTGTATAACAAACATGGTTGTCACATAGCGGGCCTCATTTCAATGTTTTTAGAGTTTTAAAAGGATTCTTAGATTTTTTTAAATCCCACAATTTTTTCAATACCTAAAAACAAACCCCAAATCAGGTGAAAATATTGTACATGAACAATTAAAAACAAGGGGACAGATAATTAAAGCTTCACTGCCCCCCCCCCCCCCCCCCCCCCCCACAAAAAACAACAACAAACATACCAGACTGCAGGGGCAGGTGTCACTTAACACCCTTTATTATATGCATCAGCTACTCAAATCTCATAACTGGTATGATTTTTTAAAAACATTCTATACTGTGTTTCCTTCATGTTATCTTCCTCTCCTAAATTTTCTTTTATCTTTCTTTACATTCTAATTGTGATGGAGTTCCCAAGTGATGAGATATAAAACTGCATCACAAAAATCAATCAGTCTGTGGGCAGTGTTTTCCCAAAACAGAAAAAGAAAAATGCTGAAAATGTTGGAGTTTGGACTATGTTCAAATGCGCTTCATCACAAACTGTGAAGTTCCATATGGCTCCACCAAAACCTGCCAGAATTATCAGGCACAGTCCCTCAGCCTGTGCAAAATCTTTAAGCATCGGAAAGGTCTTGAAAAAGGGAAAGAGGGGGGAGAACGATCAAATGAAACATTAAACTGCTACCATCAGACTGAAGGAAACGTTAAGATCTTGAGTCATGGCTGTACAAAAAGAACCAATCAGCCAGGAAAAACTGTGGCCTGTAGAGGATCAAAAATTTACAACTCTTCAGCTCTCAGAACTGCGCTTTGACCAAATTTCAGCTAATTCTGCACTTTGAAACCCAAATTTCCTAGCTGACCAATTCAACTAACTCTGCACTTTGACCAATTTAGCTAACTGGGACTGTAACCAATTCAGCAACTCTGCACTTTGACCAATTCAGCTGACTCTGCGCTTTGACCAATTCAGCTAACTCTGCACTTTGACCAATTCAGCTAACCTGCACTTTGACCAATTCAGCTTTAACTGCGCTTTGACCAATTCACTAACCTGCGCTTTGACCAATTTTAGCTAACTCTGCACTTTGATCAATTCAGCTAACTCTGCACTTTGACCAATTCAGCTAACTCTGCACTTTGACCAGTTTTAGCTAACTGCAAATTTGACCAATTCAGCTAACTCTGCACTTTGACCAATTCAGCCGACCAATTCAGCCAACTCGGCACTTTGACCAATTCAGCTAACCAAATTTAGCTAATCTGCACTTTGACCAATTCAGCTAACTCTGCACTTTGACCAATTCAGCTAACTGCGCTTTGACCAAATTTAGCTAACTCTGCACTTTGACCAATTCAGCTAACTCTGCACTTTGACCAATTCAGCAACTTTGCACTTTGACCAGTTCAGCTAACTGCACTTTGACCAATTCAGCTAACTCTGCCTTTGACCAATTCAGTAACTCTGCACTTTGACCAATTTCAGCTGACTCTGCACTGTGACCAATTCACCCCACTCTGCACTTTGACCAATTCAGCTAACAGGGTCCACACAAAAATGTTGGATACACATACATCCATATTTACATCGGCTGGGTTATGGTAATATTAGTTATCAAAATGCCTATTTTTGGATAATGGATGAGCACACAGAATTTTACATCCTGATTGAAGTTTTACTCATGACCCGGAACAGTGTTATAAATGTCTATGACTTACGTCAGCAACCTTCGATGACCTGATGGGGGTGAAACAAATGTTGTACTCCTGGATGATGGAAGATACAGGAGTTGAAATCCAGCAGCAAGATGAACTTGTTTATAAAAACCTGAACCACAATCATATCAGATAAAAAAAAACACACATTACACACAAAACCCTAATCATATCAGATAAAAACCACTCACATCAAAGACAAACACGCACTCACATTACACACACTCACATTACACAAACACACACTCACATTACACAAACACACTCACATTACACACCACACACAAAGAGACAATAACAACAGCAACAAAAGTCCAGATCACACATGAAGGTTATCTTTCAACCAGTGACCCTGAAACAGTCGGTGCTAGTCAAGACTATAACTCCCCTGACTACCAAGCCCATGGTTCTGTCAGGATGGGAAAAAAACATCATTTTTATAGCTGGGGTGCAA